>LPNX010531265.1:987364-1022292 GCA_001517045.1 Pseudotsuga menziesii | reverse complement strand
AAAACCCCCCCCCCCCCCCCCTGCCAAAAAAAAAAGGTTAGAAAAAATGGCTCTAATACCAATGTCATGCACTAAATTCCCAAACTAGCATAAAAATAGAAAGGTAGAGTAAATGCATTGAGAACTAAACAAAGAGATGGATAAGAAGTATCGAGGGGGAAACCTCCTTACAAAATGTATCAAATGCACAAGACAATATGAGATGATACTAAAATCAGGTCTCCTTAGTATATATATAGGAGACAAAGGGTGCAATTACAATCCTAGCAAACCATACAATTACAATTAAGGTCCTATCCAACCAATAAAGACAATATTAATAGGATATTATAAATTTAATGTCACAATATATATAGGGGTTAACAACCATAAAAGAATTCATGTGTCAAGCGGTTGCTTAAAAATTGCTCTCCTTTAGACCCTTTTGTGAACTTTGATTAGAGAGAGAGTTAATATCTTGCATCTTGAATTGATCAGCATTGTTGGTACATCAAACAAACCCTTAGTGGCACAACAAAATCAATGCCCTAAACATTTGAAGATGAAACATCCTCACAATAACAAACAAAACAAATGGCTTAAACACTCTCAACTAGCTCCTACTCTGTAATATATCAATTTTGTCCCCTGAATTGTATTGTATTAATCATGTATTATTTATATGGTGGGCTTTATATGATGGGAATCTAGCCATGTAGGATGAGATATAATGATCTTGTATTGTAAAGATGTAAAATGATTTGTAAATATTCTTACTGTGGAGCTCAAGGCCAAGACTTACTATTAAATGCATAGGAGTCCAATTGATTGCATGTATTATTTATATAGTGGTATTTATATGATGCGAATCTAGTCATGTGGGCTGAGATATAATGATCCTATATTGTAAATATGTAAAATGCTATGTAAATATTCTTAGTGGGGAAGGCCAAAGCCTAACTAGTGAATGCATAGGAGTCCAATTGGTTGGCTATAAATACAATATGATGGCTATATGTATGTTAAAATTTGAGCTATTTACGTATATTTTAAATTTTATGAAATTTGAAAAATAAATGTTTTGAAATCTATGAAATATATACTTCTATATTTTAGTCCTCCTATATTTTTTGTTATTGCATCGAGAGGTGCTCTACAGCCCAGTATGGGGGAGATCTTGTAACGTTATTTTTATTAATAAAAAATAATTTTTTTTAATTATAAGCCAAAATAAATGTTGGCCAGAAAAACAACCTAATATGGGAGGATGTTGTAATCGTCCTACCTAACAAAACAATAAAAAGTAAAAATTTAATTATCCGCAAAAAAAATGTGGGTTTGAAAAAATACACAATATGGGGGAGATGTTGTAATGTTCCTACCTAACAAAAAATAAAAAAATAAAAAATTGGTTAGCCTTGCAGATGGTTTTAAAACCATGTGCAATGCCTTCTAAACAATCCATGGTTTTATTGTACATGGTTTAGGAGGGGCCTCTTGAAAAACCCATGGTTTTATTATACATGGTTTAGGAGGGCCTTGCAAATGGTTATGTGCAAGGTCTCCTAAACAACCCATGGTTGTAGGAGGGCCTTGCTTATGGTTTTAAAACCGTGTATGAAGAAATGTTGTAATGTTGGTTCCTAAAAAAATAAAAAATAATAAAAAATATTATATGTCGGCCATAAATAATATTAATTAATAATAATAAAAACAATATATGTGGACCTTAAATAAAAAGATGTGTCTTTTGGTTTGAATCAAATCAATGGCTATATATAGCACACACCAAAGTTGATAGTTCATTGAGTGCAATAACTAAGAAGAGGTTTGCACCTCAAGAGATTTGATCCCTCTCGGTGCTTGATAGAGCCTAGAATTTGGATCTACGATGGTATATTTTCATTTATATTTATACTCAAATTTAACCACTATGGTTCACATTCTCATTCTCTTGAAGGTGTATGAAGGTCACGGGGGCTTCACTTGTTGACCAATATCCTATCATGTTAGTTCATATTGTGGATTTTAAAATTAACAAAAATTGAACTAATATATTGCAGGTATTGGGGGGATGAGGGGTTTAAGGTGGGGGTGGGTAGGGTGGTTTATAAGGATTGAGGTATAAAAAGGGGTGGGGAGGAAGTTTTAAGTATTGGGATGGGGTTTCAACAAAAAGTGTTTGGGTCAATATCTCTGGAAATTAAGGGTATTCTTTAATATCCCACGATTGCACGTGCTATAGGAGAGGTTCTTAAGTGAAGTCCCCGTGATGAAGGTCAGCTAAAAACATGTCATCTAGGTCAGCTAAAAACATGACATCTAAAACATTAGATTAAATAAAATAGTTGGTAAATAATTATTATCATGTCCCTAGGAAGGATGCCAGCACGAATAATTTAGATAGTAAACTCTTGTGGATAATTTCTTGCACAATGTAATTTATTCCTACAATTTCATAACTTATAGTTTGCAATGTCTCTTCTTGACTCTATGTTTTTTTTATCATGTCATCATAAAATTGGTCTATGAGGAATAAAACCATTTCCTATGATGATGAGGATGCTATAACAATGTGACGAGAAGAGTGAACTAGATATTCAATAATTTGTCATTTTTGCTCTGTGGGAATGGATCTGATCTCTGTGTTGACTTTCGAATGATTTCCATTTGGTTGTCCCTTTGGATTTGATTCTATAATAATTTTTCGACAAGTTGTCCCCAATTTCTACTGGGAGATCTGCCAAAGCTAGAACACTGCGGTGCAACCCTTCTACGAATCCATAAAATATAAACATAACAAAGCCACAATTGAAGAACTAGACTTAGAGCACACGCCACCAATTACAAGCCTATACACATACTTTTACTGAAATAAACACATTTAGATTAATGACAAATGAGATTTTCTATCTCAAATTAGATTACTTCTTAGAAATTTTAATTTACATTTAGTAGGCCTCAAAGGGATTTAACTATCATAGAAACTTACAATAGCACTATGGTCTAAGTCTCAAATGCTCTTTTACATTGACTAAATTATTTACAATCTTAAACGTAGAAATTATCTTCCTGTTTTCTAGAATTTTGGCAACTTGGTTTTTTTGTTTTCCTACTTTATTGTCCATCTTTGTCTTGTTCTTCATTTACGTAGGTATATGACGTTGTATGTGGCGTTGTAATGTATTTTCGTTAACGTGCTCACTCCTCTTTTCTTTACTCAACACAATCATTTTTCAAATTTTCCATTTTTACATCTATTTACACCTTTTCCAGTTCTCAAAGATATACTTTTTTCTTTGACTTTCTTAATCTTAATTGTAGTTTCATATTCTAGTGCAATTTTCTCAATATCATTATTTTCTTCTGTAATTGCATTTTCTTTACTCACTCTTTACAACATTTCTTCAGTTAATTTGCATTTCTTTTCTAGCTATTAACACTGACACTTCCTCTTCTACTAATACTTCAAAATCATTTGCTTTCATCAACTCACTCACCTTAGCTGCTGGGATAGCCTTTTGACTAGCCTTTGCTAACACAATCTTTGTAGAACCTTCTTTATCCTTTGCAAAACTTGGACTTTTTCTCCTATCTCCATCTTTATTGGCCTCAAGTATATTACTTTCATAATTTGTATGTACATATTGGCAAACAAGCACATAGTTAAAAACAAGGTGTCTTTTACCACCTTCTTTTCTTGCATTACATCCTTCACTCCAACTTTTGCAACTATATGAGATGACCTCTCGTTTTAATCTTTTCATTTTCTTCTTTTGTGCCATTCAAGACACCTTTATCATCAAACCAATTCCTCAATTTTCCATGCAAATCTATTATTTACTACAATTCCTTTGTATTCTTCAAATATTGAGCTTCACAAGATCTTTTACGAATTCCCTAATTTTTTTTCATTGATGTAAATCCTCTTCCATTAATTTCAAAAACTCATGTATTGGGTTCCTTGCTGGTCACCCTGGATTGGTTGTCCATTCTTCTCATCATTTTATCTTTTCCTCTTGTGTCCTCAACATAAGCTTCCATTTTTACTTCCTCCCGTGACATAATTCTTATTTTTGTTTTTTGTTTTCTATATCATGTATTCCACGCTCTACTTCAGTTGTAACTAAACATACAAAATTATAATTACTATCACTACAGTCAAGGTAGGTCTTCTCGTTGTTTCACACTCTTCTTGTGAAAGGTAGGTCTTCTCATTGTTTCACACATTAGGACTTCATTATTATCTTCATTGAATTCTTTCATCTCTAACAGGAATTCCAACTCTTGTGCCACCTATTCAAGCTCATCCAAATCATCACAATACTTGAAGGAATATGTTCTTTCCCTCTTATATTTTGCAACCAGATCTCTTCTTCATCTCTTTACTAGTAAGACTTTTCATCCAAAATTCTAGCTCCTTCATCCATATTTTTTTCAACTAGACCTCTTCTTCATCTCTTTATTAATAAGACTCTTCCTCCAAAATTCTAGCTCCTTCATCCATATTGTTCTCAACCCTGGATGTAATAACTCCTTTATCAACTTTATAACCAAAGGACCTTGTTTCTTTATACTTACCTTTCCTCTAGAACATATTCCTCTTAGTTCACTTTCCCAGTAATAAGATGTGATGTCTTCGATCATTGAATGGACAAATTTTACTTTCTTACAAACTTCAACCTCATTCTTTTCAAATTAACCTTTAGGGTTAACACCCATTGCATTGATTCTTTTGGTCCTTCTTTTCCTGATAATATAAAAATATTTTCATCCATCTCTTCATCATTGGATGTATCCTATTGTTCATATGCCCTACCAGATTTATGAATTTAATTTTCAGACTTTTCTGGTCTATATACCGTAATTCCATCATCATCAATTTCATATTCTCCTTCATTCCAATACATTTCATTATCGTCAACAAGCTCTTCATCACCATTTGTGAAGTCTCCAAAAACCCTATCTTTCATCTTAGCTTCATTTCCCAAGGATTCCACTCTCTCCTTCAATTTCCGTCAAGATTATATTACCTCGCATAGTCCATAGCCTTTTCCTCTCCCTGAAATCTTTTAGAACATCCTCAAACTTGCTTCTCCCTTGACTTTTCTTCTTCAACCATTTTGCTTGAGTTAGTTTTGCTACTTTTATCCTTCTCAACAAATACTCCAGTATTTCAAATACATCTTCAAAGGCTACCTCCTCAGTATGCCTTTGTTTCTTCATCTTTCCTGTCATTATTTCATTTTCTTTATATCCTATCTCCAGAATCTCAATGTGCATTCTTCTTTGATCATACACAAGTTCCTTCAACCTCTTCAATGTTTCTTTCTATTTTCTCTTTCTCTATAGATTCTCAAATTTATCTTCCTCTTCATGAAACCTCCATTAAGTTTATTCTTCGCAGTCACCTATGGACTGCTTTCTCTTCACTTGCAAATATCCAATCTTCTCTCTCTCAACCTTTCAGGATGTTTCTTCTTTCCTCTTGCAAATATCACAATCTGCCTACTCAAGCCTCTTTAGGACTCTGTTTTCTTACCTTTCTCTTTTATTAGATCCTTCTTCTCTAGAGATTAAATATTCTTGGTAAGCCTCCATAGGGATACTTCTTATATTTTCCTCACTTGTAGGATTCCATGCCTGCTACTATTGATCCTCAAATCAGTTTTACCCACCACTTCTGAAAGGGGCTTGTTTTCTCTATCTCATCACCACTTCAAAAGTTCAACATTTACCCAACCATAGTTGGATTTGTTCTTCTCTTCATCTACAACTCTACCCACAACCTTAGTTGTGGAGCTACCTTATTTAGTAGGATTCCACCTACACTACATGACACTCCTACTCTAATACCAAACTTGGTGCAACCTTGCTATGAATCCAAAAAACATTAAACACAACAAAGATGCAATTGGAGATCGATTAGACTCAAATAATACATCACCAACCACACACATGCACACCTAATTTCACCAAACAGACAAATCCAGATTCACACATAACAAACGATATTTTCTATCACAAAAACTTACAATAGCCCTCTGGTCTAAGTCTCAGATGGGATTTTACATTCACTAAATTACTTACAATCTTCAATCCAGAAATTATCTTCCTATTCTCTAGAATTAGGGTCTCTAAAATTATAAAAAAATAGAAAAATAATAAAAATATAAACCCCAACATATAAACTCTTATGTTCTCGTAGATTTTAGTGTAATGTAAATCATAAATGTAATCGTTACAGCCAATCATATCATATCGATGTTGGTTTCTTTTTATTTGTTTCTATTTCGATTTATAATGACCATTTAGTGTAAAAGATTAAAATTTAAGATGGACGATTTTTGTTTTTAAGTAAAAAAATTTAAAATTCGAGGGGGGTGGGGGCCTGTGGGAGCCCCCCATTTTCAGGAGGGGGTGTGTGGGATCCCCCCAACCCGAGAAACTCCTAGACCTGTGTTTCCCCAAGTTTTGCAAAATGGGGGGTGCTAGGAAACATTTCGCATGGAGCCTCCCAGCCCCTGGGGCGTGGGAAGCGCAGGGGGCGCGCCCCCGACCCTGGGAGACGCGTCCCTGTGCAACACTAGATTTTATCCTAGGCTACCTTGGCCCATTTTCTATGTGGTTTGGAGCCTCCCTAATGAAAGGTTCTTTGGATATTGTGAATAGCTTCAAGGACACATTTTAGAGCAACAAGAGTTGAGAAAAGGTAGTGGCATAGATTGGAGAAAAGTTTAACTAGAGTAAGGTGACTAGCCAAATTAAGAGAGAAAAAAGTTCAACTGGAAATCCTTTTCCCCATGTTGGTCAAAATTTCCCCCTAGGATGTTGTTAAGGGCTTGTCAACTAGGGGAGAACCTAACTATTTGTACAAAAGGGAGCTTCTTTGGAAACCCAAGATTCTAGAGATATGCACTTGGGTTGCAAGGTGGCATTGAAGAAGAAAAATTGGGATTTACCAAAGTTAATAGTAATCCTTGAAGCTGTAGCAAAGAGGTCTAGGATTTTTTTAAAGACCCAGGTTTCTTTAATGGAGGGATTACCCATTATCACAGTATCATCTGCAAACTAAAGATGGGAAGAGGTGAGGATGCCACAATGGAGCTTGAGGCCCTTCAACTTATTTTCAGCAATAACATCTTTAATACTTCTCCCTAATCCCGTAGCCATAAGGATGAAGAGGAAGTGACAAAGAGGGTCTTCTTGATGGATTCCCCTAGAGGAGGTGAAAGTAGAAGAGGGAGAACCATCAACAAGAATGGAGAAAAAAGCAAAGGAAGGGATTACCTAGTTGGTCCAATCTTGAGAAAAAACAAAGGAAAGAAGCGCTTCTTTGTTATGTTTCCTACTCAAGTTGTCAAAATATTTTGACATGTCTGATTTGAGAAGCATAGTTGGTTTCTTCGTAGTCTTGAGGGCAGTGTATGACTTCATCCGCCATGATAACGCCATCTAGAATCTGTTGACCTTTGACATATCCTATTTTCTCCACATATGTTAGATTGGGCATGAGAGGATTTAATATATTCGCTATGACTTTAGTGATTACTTTGCAAAGGACATTACACACCGAAATAGGATTGTTAGGTCGATCTTCCTTGGGTTAAGAGTGACGAAAGTAGAGTTAAGAATCGGAAGGACTCCCATTAATCTTCTCAATCCCTCGACAATTTCCTATAGGTCATATTCGATTATAAATCAACAACGAAGAAACAAAATAGTGGTAAATCCATCAGGTCTCGGTGATTTTCCTGTTGGAATTTACATCACTGACTATTATATCTCTTCCATGGTTATTTTCCTCAAGAGTTGGTCATTTTGCTTAGTTTTCACTAATTTGGGGATGCGTTGAGTTATTTGTTGGATTTCCTACATACAATCCACTTGAGGTCCAATTAGTGGTTCTAGGCAGAAGGTTACTAAATTAGCCTCAATGTCCTTGTGTTTGATGATAGTGTTTCCCCCATTAGCTTGGAGAGTTGTTATTATGTTGTTCTACATGTATTATATCGTCAAGTTATGAAAGAGTCAAGAGTTTCTTTCACCTTCTTTGAGCTATATGATTTTGGATTTTGTCACCATAAGGTTTCTTTCTGCTTAGCGTTGATTTCTAGTTGCATTTGAAGTTGAACCTCTTCTTTGTTCATCTCATCCATGTGCCCTTCAATAAACATTTGATGTTGAAGTTGCTCCATCTACTCCTCCAAGTCCCTTGTAGCAGCAAAGATGTTGCCAAAGGTTTTTTTTATTCCATATGTTTTACTGGGCTTTGAGATTCTTTAGTCTCTGTGAAAACCTAAATGTTAGAGTGCCTCTCCTTAATCCTACTTCCTTCCACTATTTGAATATGTTGTCAATGAAGTCAGGATGCTCTAGCAAAAACTTCTCAAATATGAAGGGTTGATTTTTAGGAGGCTCCCCTAGGTTGATGGAAAAAATAACAAGCCAGCGGTTTGAGCTAGTGCATGGCAGAATTAAATCCTCCATTATTAACCCGTGTCATTAGAACTTCGAAAATACAATTTTTGTCTATACGGGAGGCTACTTGATGACTACCACTTCTTTTATTATTCCATGTATGGACTCTATTGATTGTTTCCACATCCACTAATATTAAGTAATTGATGGTGTTTTTAAAGGAGATTCAATTGTTAAGTTTCGAGAGGCCTCCTTTCTATTTTACTTATTAGTTATACTGAGATGGGGGGGGTGAATCAGTATATAGCACAGATTATACAAATTTCCACTTTAAAAAAATTATGCACCAATTTATGTTTTGGTCAAAACAATAAGAGACACTAATGCGCAAATAATCTGTGCATTAAATATCTCTCTATCTCTCTCTCTTTATATATATATCTATATATATAATTTCTGTTTACAATGGGAGACACCAACCTCCAAAATGTGAGCGCTAACTCACTCATGAACCAACCTGATTGCAATCACCAACTTGTTGATTACATGCACCAACCTATAAGGAATTTAATCTTCTGTGCAAGCACCAACTTGTTGACTAATTCATGCATTGACCTTAATGGATATCAGTACTATTGCGCAAGCTCCAACTTCCCGACTTCAGGCACCGACCCGAACGGATATCAGTCCTATTTCCCAAGCTCCAATTTTCTCTAGTTAGGCACCAACCTGATTGAAGACTGCAATCTTCTTTTTGTTCTTCAACACCAATTGAACAGAAGCAATGACTCCCTTTTTGTATTCTCTTGATCCAACTGGAAGGAAGCTACAACTCCCTTTCCTTTTTCTTCTTGCTACCCCGAAATGAATAAATGATAATGAAACTGCAACCCTTGTGATCTGCGAACCACTAAACTACATCCACCTCTGCGTTCTGTGTCTTCTAATATTTGTGTCTTAACAATTTGTGATCTATGACTGTGCATTCACCACTTTTCTACTTCAGCATTGTATAATTTGTATCTTTTGCAATCTATATCTCAACACTCTGACACTTTTGTGATCTGTGTCATCCATTGTATATTCTCTACGCACATCTTGATACAGGGAATCCCTCTAATTTGCACACTGTTTATTGTTTGTCTTCATTACTTTTGCACAATTGGCTCTTTGTTGTATAAACTTCTTCTAGATCAATGAGCCATTGATACCCAAGAATTAGAAGCTTGCCAAATTAAAATATCACATCTTCTTTATCTTCAAGCTTACATCAATACTTCTATCTCTCACTTATTTATACTCTTTGCTCAAGAGATGTGTCCACAAGTTGGGATTCCTTTGACTTGGTAACATCCAACTCTTTTACTTCTTGGTCAAGCTAACTACTTCATTTCATCTTTCATCGATGTATATCTTATTCATAATTTAGCTTTGTGTGGTTTTGCACACTTGAGTATAATGACTTGGTATTATTTGCGTATACAAGTACCTTGTTTTTGTGGGATTTGCGCACTTCCATAACTTGCACATTTAATCTTTATGTGCTTCTTAAAACTGGCTTCACTTACACAGAGATCCATTTTTTGATCAATGTATTGTTGAGACTTGTATACACTTATATATATTTCTTCAAGTTGGCTTCTTACTCAATATCACCAATTGTAACATTTAAGTTCAAGACTTTATGCTTTCTTGATTGACATCAACCTGTATAAACATGTTTCTTGTTTGACATCAATGACAATACCAAATTTCAACACTCTCTTCTCATTCGGTGAGGTGATTAAGTTAAATCCCCACTAATGATCCAATTTTGGTTATCTATGTTGTTGTTGATGCCCCGTATCGATTGCAAAAAGTGAATTTTTTTCTCCATTAGATTAAGTCCATAAAAAATGGTTATAAATCTCATACCTAATGTCTCTATCATAGGGAATTGAGTTGTAAGTGTTCTTGTTGTAGATAATTTTTTTTATTTACACATTTACCGGATCCTAGAGGATTGCCATTCCTCCCAACATGCCTTGAGCTCTTACTTCCATTGATTTGCATGCTTTCCATTAGTACTTTGATATTCTATACAACATTTCGACTGAAAATTTAGTTTCTTGTATCATAAGGATGTTGGGTTTTCCAAAGATAATTTTGCGATATAAAATTCTTTGTTTACTCTTACCATTATTCCTTTGACATTCCAAGTGATGATCTTCATGATTGATTTTGAGAGGGGGGATGAGATACTTATCTATCATTACTAGTCTTTCACCTAGGTCTTTGAGGATTTATCTATTTCTTTTTTTCGCTCTTTTCTTATCTTCTTAAGGAGCTTTAGTTTGATCCTTCATAGTCATAGTTTTGACTCCTAGTGACAAGGAAGCCTGGCCTTTATTTAGTGACTATCGGTTTCCTTCGAATTTCTTTTATGGTGTGCATCTTTGAGGACTTGAGCTATTTTTTTGGAATGGATTTAGTGCCATGTCTTTCCACTACATCTTTTATCTCTTGCGATATATCTTTCTTAGGTACATCTCTTCTCCTTTCTTTGACTATGTTAAGATTTCATCCATTTCAATACCCTTTGTTCCTTTATCTTTATTGTATTGGGGGAGTGAGATCCTCTGTCTTTTTCCTCGTGACATTATCTAGCTTTCTCCTACTCTAGCTTTGTTAGGATTGGAATGTTGCTCACCTATGTATCCCTATCTTAGCCCGTGCTTCCTTTTAGATTGTCTGCTTCTGCCAATGCCTTGAAGTTGTTGATTTTGATGCCCCTAGTTGCTCTGCCCCATTTAGATTTCTCCTCTTCTTTTTGCTATGATCCACCTTCATGAAACCGTCTTGATCTACATCCTTCGATGCTTTAGAGGGTTGCACTACTTTGTTAAGAGGACAATCCCTAAAGACATGACCCTGCTCATGGCATTTTCTACATCGTAATGGGATGTGCTTGTAATCCAAAGCTTGAATCCATTATGAGTCATGGTAGCTCAAACAAATAGACTCGGGTAGGGATACCGAGACATTCATTTATGCACATATCCTCGCATAAGATATGTATATTCTAGTTTTAGTGATCTCTGAGGTTTTGACATAGGCGCCAAGAGTATTTCCAATACCTTCCAGTGTTTCCTCATCTTGAAACTCGTGGGGAAGGGAATAGAGCCTTACCCATATCAAGGTTGTTAAAAAATCCTCCTTTTTGGAGAGAACTTCTTAGTCCAAAATCTAATGTACAGTCCCGCTCAGTTAAAGAAATGTGGGGCATTTTCAAATACCCTTCATGAGCTTCTAGACTGGTAAAGACAATAGTGAAAAAAGCCTTATATCCAAGCTTCAAATCTATATGACCCTTAGGTTTCCATCTGAAATTTATCCACTTTATCATAAATTTTCTCGTTGTCCAGATACCCATAAACTTATCGATTACATGGTCCTACATGTATTGACCTATTTGAGTCAAGGTTACCTCATAACTAGGCAATTTATTTTGCCTTGGATATGCACTTGCTTGTGTTACCCATCATAGGGTTTATTTGTTGGGTATCCTTTGATCCCGCTGCTAATTCTCGACAAGTCATTTCTTTTCCTGCACCTCCCTTTCCCACATCTCTATTTGAATTTTTTGCGATGGATTTTCGTTGGGTTCAACCTTGTTAACATTCACTTTCTTTCTTGATGATAATACTTCTTTGAAGGACGGACCCCCCCTCCCCACTAGCCATGGAAACACTTGTGATATTTGACTAGAGATCAACTCAGAAACGAAGAAAATTGAGTGTTACAGACACTAAGGCTTTCTCTTGGCTCTCTCATTCGCTCCAAGAACCTTTGAGATCTCATCTCTCATTATAGGACTTATCTTTAAACTTCATAGGGATGTAAAATTTACTATTGTTGATATTATTAAGTTATTGTTTGATTTTATCAATTTTGATAGCTAAGATAATTCCCTTGTGTTTAATTTATGCTCATATTGGAAGCAACAACATGGAGTTTATCTTTGATGAACTTGTGATTTGTGCTTATAATCTAAATTATATCTAATCATGGATTATGTTTCACTAGAAAGTACTTCTATATTCAATTAAGAGAATGGGGTAAGGACTGTTGCATTTAATTTTAAAATTATAGGTTATGAAATGATTTTGGATTTGCTTGATTTTATTCCAAGCTTCATGAGGGATGTGGCTTAGTGATTAGTTGTCAAATGAGGATTCTTGCACCTTTCTTATCCTTTGGTGCTTTTATATTTTTTTCAAGCCATTAACTAATGTTTCTTTCAGTAATTATGTCAAATAATTTTTTTAAAAGGGAGTTTTTTTCCAAGGAATAATCTCATGGAAAACCCTCAAAGTACATCCCCATGATTCATGGGTGGTAAATGGGGTAAATTGTTGGCCCTGATTACAGAGACTAACCCAAAGGAGATTAAGAGAGTCGAACCCTTGACCTCCATGACCTCCCCAACTTTAGAGGGTGAGATCTCACATCAAGCTCATGACCTAGGGCTTCTTATAGGAGCCGATCATGATAATTCAATAATTAGACAAGTTATCCTAGTTTCTCAATTTAAGAAAATGACAATTAAACTTTTAATCCATGTTTTAGGGAAGTCTTACATGACAACTTGGTTATTAAAATGTTTAGTATGAGACACTAAGGTTAAAGTCAAGTTTCAAAATCTCCAATTAGTACTCTTCAACTTCTTTAGCTTTACCATAGTGAAAAACTTAATAATATGTCAAATTTTATATTTGCAATTGAAATGAAATGATAAGTGGCCTAGTGACCTAAGGTAAAATTAAATCTTTTTAAAGCCAGACTTCCAATTCTTTAAGTTAATATTTATTTCTTTATCTTTTGTAGAGATGATGTTAGCCAAAATCCTTTAGGTTTTTTTTGGACAAAGTCTCCAAGTAAAGGCATTTCTAAGTTCTAACATCTCTTCTTCTACTATACATTCTAGATCATACTAAGCGTTTGAGAGATGTGTTTTTTTACTGGTCATATTCATTTTTTTAATACTTTTTAAAGCACAAAACATATTTGAAGTGAAATTTTTCATGTAGATTGTCAATTGTCAATTTTCATAAATAATTGAACACCCTATATGTATGCGACAGGTACAGGGACATGGTTGACAAGGCCATTAATGAGAAGATCGTTCTGAAGTCGACAAACATCCATACCCAGTTTTGGGGTAAGAGCAGCTCCACAGCAGCTCGTTTGCCATACTGTGAGGGAAACTTCCTTCCAGAAAATATTGAGGAATCCATAGCGAAGCTGGAAGAAGAGAACTGGAATTGCAGAACAGGAATGTGCTTGACCGTCGCCCGTAAGGATCACGAGATAATGAAGAAGGCAAGTTTGTCTACAATATATTCTATATTTCATCGTTAAATTGCCCATGTTTCTATCATCATTAACCCTTGATTTTAACAGCTTGAGGCGCTCATCGTGGGGACTAAACGGCATCATATGTTGATTCATTTGCATCCTCGTTGCTCTCACTGTTTCCATGCTTTGGCGAGTGCCAAATACTGGGTCTGCAAGAAATGCCTGAGGGATTTCCAGTTGTGTGACAAGTAAGTACATGCAACTGCTTTGTTTTCTCATATATAAATTTCATTCTAGTTCTCAGTGGAACCTCATTATAACAATCTTAGGTTTGATCTTGCAGATGTTACGACGAGGATAAAAGGCTTGAATTATCCGAAAGGCACGCTGCGGGGATGCATAAATTTGACCATGTGTGTATCAACTTTTTAAGCAGTCTCCTTACTTTGTTGAGCTTTGAAACCTGCATATCCATGCTGGCCTTGATCTATTAATTCTAAATTGGGTTAACATAGATCTATATCTCCAATGATAATTTTAATTTGGTTTTCTTTTTTCCTCTAAAAAAACAATTTAATCTTAGAAAAAAACAAATTTAATCACATTGTTCATTGGCATCAAGTTGCTTCACATCTATAATCATTGATCCTTCCAAAAAGATGTGTGGTCTCACTGTGTTGGATAACATAGTCCATATAGACAAGATACGAAATTGTGACTGTGTCACTCAGCTGATAATAAAAGACAGGAAAGTTTTCACTTAAAACAGAAGATGCAGGTAAAACTCAAAACTTAAAACTGATGAAATTAATTTTGATGGTGCAGATAACATAATGAGTGTTCTATGTCTGTCTGAGAGTGTAGATAAAACACTTTTTCAACCAAAATGATGTCCTGGATCATGTTCCCTGATAATGTCATTAACAATTTACCACCGGTGCCAACTACCTTCATTCTCTTTTAGCCCAATCTTTGACAGGCTATTTGCCAGGTTGCTCCTCCCTATATAAATATGCTGAAAGCTAGTCCTGTGAAAAAAACATGTTATTCAGATCAAATCTTCATATATGACCTGTTTATAAATGTTTCTAGGTGATTTCTTATACCTTAATCAATCCACTACATGTTATTCTGATCAAATCTTCATATATGGCATGTTAATAAATGTTCTTCTGCTTCAATCACTCCATTATAATATTTGAATCACCAAAAACTTGTATGTTTTAATTTCGGTTTAATCCACTATAATATATAATATTTGAATCACCAAAAACTTGTATGTTCTAATTTGGGTTTAACCTAGACTATGTAATTTATTTATAAAGAATCCGGTTTGGGTTTAACCTAGAGGATGTAATTTATTTATAATTCTTTATATAGAAAGTTATATGAACTTCTCATCCACACAAGTTTATTCACTTCTTACATAAACCCATTTATATTTTCATTTAAATTATTAATTTTGTTAACATTTTAATTTATGTTTTTACAAAGTGAATGGAGTAAAGTTAATTTTTATAGTAAATGGACTCTTTTTCTGATTACAAAGTTGATTAATTCAGCTTCACCATTAAGTTTGTTGATATTTTAATTTACTCTTTGTGAATAGTGAATCCTGTATTAAATGTTTACTCTGTGTGAACAATGAATCATGTATTAAATGAACTTTTTTAAGTTATTAATTTAATTATTTCATTATTCATTTAGTTTTAACATTTAATTAACTTTTTATGTACTAAGTAAACTAAACTTGTAGTAAATATTACAAATTTGATAAAGAATTTGAATTCTAAAGTCTATGTATTACTAAACTTGTAATAAATGGTCTCTCTCTCGAGTCAAATCTCTAACTAAAAATTTGAGTTCTACGTTCATAATACGATGCCTTTTCTTTCCAATTCTAAATTCTGTATCATCTAGTTACTCAATTTTTTTGTAAATTTGTTATAAGATTAAATAACTCGTATCCTTACGCCACACACTCTAAAGTGAAAATGTACACCACTCCTCTAGAGTGAAAATGTGTAGTCATATATCATCTTCACTCCTATGATTGAAAAAATATGTGTATAAAGCGTGCACTTATCTTCATTTCTGCATATTGAGCAATTATTTTTGTGTGTTTTAATGTCATGGATGGATTGATTGATATGTTTGTAATGTACTATTTGTGCAGGTTGAAGTGAAAGATGTTCATGCAGACACCGACGACGACGAAGAAGAAATCAGAAGTCCTTTCTTTGACAATCGCGAAGATTTTCAAAACCTTTGTCAAGGAAACTATTATCAGTTTGACACGCTGCGCCATGCCAAGTATTCCTCCATGATGATTCTCTTTCACATTTGCAACCCACATAAGCATGCCTTCATAGCTGTATGCAACAAGTGTCAAAAGAGAATCGAGGTAGGAGAGGTCGGTTGGCGTTGTGAAACTTGCAGAGACTATGACGAATGCGATGCTTGCCATCATAATGAAAATTTGTCAAAACATCCCCATCCTCTAACTGCTCAACCTTCATAACTATACACAGGGATTGTGCTCTTGTTAATTTGCTAAACGCAGCCTTGCCGCAGAACATACTTTTGTGCTGGTTGCAAGTTAATTGAGAGTACACACAGAGATAGCAGTCAAGCTGCTGAATTCTTTTTCTCAATTTTAATGTAACTTTTTATTCTCTTCTATAAATGTTGATGGTTCACTCACCCCTGATAATAATACTCTAATCTTTTCGATGTGTATAGTGTATACAATAGTTCATACTTTGCTTGTGGTGGTTGATCACTATCGCTTGCCTCCTGCCCCCTTTAACTTACTGGTACAAAACATGGTTACACAATAATCGGGTGTTTCCATTAGGTAGGTGTTTCCAAGGTTTTTTCCATTTATTCGATGTGTATACACTTAATACTTTGCATCAGCTAATCAATCAGTGAGAGTTAAGTTTGTCCTTGAAATTGCATTGCTTTGAATTAATGGTATAGTTAATCAACCGCGTTGATTATAACTGGTATTTAGTTTGATCTTGATTTTATCTCAAAAACATACAATACAATAGTTGTTATTCATTTGAGAATCAAATATACAATAGTCAGCGGTCTATAGTAATTAACATGTCTAAATTTATTATTCTCTCATCCAGATTTCTAGCAAAATACCTCTCATACATTACAACTAATATTCAGTAATTCTTGTTGTCTTAAATTGATCACCATCCACTTACTAAAAATTTTATTAACTACATTTCATTAGTATTATAATTGGACAAGCCACTATAAAAACATATAGTACTTCCAATATTGATTAAAAACAAAAACTACAGAAAGAAAAAACCTTATTATTTATCCACAAAACACTCCAACAAGATAAGCAGTATGACAACCACATATATATATAATTACAAATATCAAAAGTTTTTTCAAACCCCTATTAGAATATGGAAAGCCTGCCTTGAGACACCATTCTTGAATCTTTCAAATCTTCAATGTAGATTCAATCTTCCTACTAAATTCACTGCTTATTTTGATAGAGAGTATCTTTCAGTATCGAACTCTCTATAAACATGTTGAAAATGAAGATTTATAAATGCTTCCTGTAGAATTTTTGCTTCCCAACCATCTAGTAGAACCACCTGCAATTGACATTTCTGTAATACTCAATCTATAATCACTTTGGATTTGGAATTTTTAGCAACGCACTCCACACCCAACACCATAATCTTGAGAAGCCCTATAAAGTGATCCAATTGGCATATGGGTGATAAAACAAGGATCTGTTGGTACTCTTTCATTTATGTTGCTCTTTTCTTTATGATATTCATTAAAATAACCAATAGAATTTGATATGACTGGTAACATTTTTTTTTTCAAACAAAATCCAATTTTTGTGTTTCCATATTTCCTTGCTAATGAAACCTTGAAGCTCTTTCTAGTAATTTGCATCCATTATCTAGCAATAAAAGCTCAATTCAAAGGTTTGAGATGCTCATTGTTATGTGATCTTTAGCCCTTTTCTCATCTCTGGCCATACGAGTTTTGTATTCACAATGGACCGATAAGTGATCAATTGTTTCAACCTCCTTAATTTGCATAAAATCCAAATATTTGGCCCTTGTCCTCCTCTCTTCATTAAATTTTCCGAAGTTAGTATCTTGTTCTCTAGAGCAAGCCAATTGAAAAATTTAATCTTCAATGGGCAATGCCACTTCCATAGAGAGGTAAACCACCATTTAGTTTCATCTTCAACAAAAGAAAACATGTTGAAAACATAGCAACTTCATATGCAAGTTTGGTAGTTACCTGTTCATTTTTTTCATTCATGGACCAAACAATTCTGTCAGCTTCATTGTCAGATGAATTCCAGCATGTTGAAGGCCAAGAATATACCCATTCTATTCTTCTTCATATTTCCCCTATAGCTCCAATTTTTCATCTTGCTTCCATCTTTGGAATCCATAATTTCTCAAATCAGTAACACCCACCTGAGCTAAGACCTAAATCCATTTACTTCTTAATATATTTACCAAATCCTGAGATATTTATAACTATCAGCTCCACCAACAAAAGGGTCCTACCCTACTTTAATACACTGGCAAGTCTCCAAGCTAGCCACTACCCCAAAATACGAAAGGAATTTATTAGACAACTCTAAATATTTGAAGCCCACGAAATATTTTTCTTATTATTTTATCCATTCAATAATAGATATTTTCTTAGTTTGAAGAAATACGGTGTGCAATGACATTGCTTAAAGGTTCAAGATGTGTTTCCCTTTAGATCACATGTTTAAATCTAAAGGGGGTAGGGTATGCACATCTTTGTAAAGGGGATCCATTATCCCATAAACAAGGAGCCTTATACACTGATTGGTGTTTCAATAAGTTGTGACCTTATACATCAATTGGTGTTTGAGTAAGTTGTGACCTTAAAAATCAATTATTATTATTATTATATCATAGAATATAATCAATAATAATCAATAAAGAAATTGTCTTCTTTCATACGATCATTAACTATTATTTTTCTTGTGTTTTCATTTGTGTTTTAAAATACCAATATTTTCGAAGAAAAACATAATATCAAACAATTTTATTTTATTTTTCTGATAAAGTTGTATAAAATCAAGATGAAGGAGGGTGCTTCATTTGCAGAGCACTTAAATGAATTTAACATAATTATTAGTCAGCTTGTGGCAAGTTAAAATTGCCTTGGATGACAAAATCAGAGCCATCCTACTCATGTTTTCCATGCGAGATAGCTAGGAGAATTTGATAGTATCCATGAGCACTTTGAACACCTACTAGGACCCTGAAGTTTGATGATGTTAGTTGCAGTCCAATGAATGAAGAGCTTTGACAAAAAATAGTTAAAAAAAAACAAGGAGAAGCTCTAATCCTAGCTCATCATGGAAGGAAAAATTATCGCAATAGACAGGGGTGTTCAAAGTCAAGGGGCATATTAAAATCAAGAAAAGACAGTCTTACTTGTTTTCATTGTGGAAAACTAGGATACGTGAAAAAAAGGTGTCGGATCTGGGAGAGAGAACAAAATGAGCAAAAATCACCCAGCACAAATAAAAACTCAACCAACACAAATGAAGGTGAGACCACTAGTGTAGCTTCAGATGGTGATGTTTTATTTAATGTTTCAATGGAAGATGCATGTTTGTATGCTTCCAACAGTAGTAATGATTAGATTCTTGACTACGGAGCATCTTGCCATGTAACTCCATGCAAAAACAATTTTGTTTCATATCAAACTGGAAACTATGGTAGAGTACATTTGCAAAACAATCATTTTTTGTAAAATTGTTGGAGTGGGCGATGTCCATCTGCAGACATAGGGTGAACAAGACATCTTATTGAAACAAGTCACGTATGTACTAGAGATGCACATGAACCTGATCTCTATAGGACATTTGGATGATGAAGGTTTCTCCACAAGTTTTGGAAAGGGTGGCTAGAAAATCAACAAAGGGGTGTTGGTCATGGATAGACTCAAGATAGGAACTTTGTATACGTTAAAAGCAACACCAAGAAAATTAGATGTGGATGTATTTACATAAGAAAGAACATCACCATATATATGGCATAAGCACTTGGGACACATGAGCGAAAAGGGGCTAAAAAACCTTATAATTATGTATATAATAGCAACAATGAAAGGGAACGCATAATTGTCAGTTGAATCTCATTCGTCATCTTGCACAGCCTTCGCTGCCTTTATTGAACCCATGTATACACATGTGCCATTTAGGAATAGCCAAAAGCTAACGCCGAATTTTGAAGTCCTATGAACTTGATCTTTGTGAGCATTGTATATATGGTAGGCAACAGAGAGTTTCATTCATGAGAGGAGACCATAAAAAAAGAAAATATATTAGATTTAGTACACTTCGATGTGGTTGGTGTTGATGAAATTTTCATTGATGCCAACATGGACTTGCAGTGGCCCCACAGGGTGTCATTGATGCCACCAAGTCCCACCTGCAGTGCCTTGGACCCCTTACAGAGTGGGTTTGTGCTTTATAGTGCCTTGGACCCCTTACATAGTGGGTTTTTTCTTTGAAGCACCTTGTACCTAGTTGACAAGGTCCCTGTACCCACAAGGTTGGATCTTCAAGCCACCACCTTGCTGAAGGTGCTGAAGACCCTGGAGATGGTGTTGAAGCCCTTGTGGATGATGGAGAAGCCCTATATGGATTGGAGAAGCATTAATGACCCATTATGTGGCCATTCATGCTCTGATGGTGCAATGGTACCCCAGGAGAAGGCCTAGCAATCTCACAAGTGATGCCATGATGGATCTTAACCCTTGGAGGTCTCCTTGTGTGGGTGAGGCGGTTAAAGAAGCCCATGAAGCCTCTTGCTTCATAAAGAAGCCTTGAGGAAGCCTTTGGATCCACACTTGATGGATTAATGGTTCTTGTACACTTGATGAAGATGATGTGATCATCGATAAAGACCTGGAACCCTTGATGATGACCTTGATGCCCTTGGAATGGTCTTGGAACCCACTACTTGCACTTGACATGGTTACATGGCATGATGAACCTTGAAGGACATGATGTGGTCATTGTTGACTTGATGAAGACTTGGAACACTTGATGATGACTTGATGAGATCATGGAGTCTTTGGAGATGGGCATATGACCTTCTTGCATATACAAGGACACCCTTGCTTATGATGACACACAACAAACCCCGGTGTTGAATATTTGTGGTGACCTAAGTACACTTACTTTAAGATGACTTGAAATGGTAAAGAGGTGTGACAAAACATAAAATAAAATGCATGCAACAAACCCTAAGGGTTGACCTTTGAAGAATGAGTGACACAATTCAATTAAAAATTAAAAAAAATAAAATAATAAAAATGCTTACCTTTGAAGTCTGCCCTATTTTATGGAAGTGGACAAAATTAAGGAGTATATATACATGCATGTTCACACTCCAAAAATATATCAAATGAAGAAGAAGAGATAGCTCACTGACTAAGAAGTTAACTGAGATTTTTTCGTTGAGTATTGACTGAGGAAAACTCGCAGAGTTCAACAAAGATATTTAAAAAAAAATATGATATGATATTCTTTTGGCTTGAATTTTATTTGTCTTTTGGGTGGACTAAAGGAACTCGGTGGCAGCAGGAGAATTGTTGAAGAGTGAGCAGTCCAAATTTTATTTATTTTTGCAGCAAAACAGTCCTAGCACATGTCTTAAAAACCCTCGATGGTCATTAATAACAATAGCATCTTTATACAGTCCACGTTTTGATACAAATAGTCCACAATGGTGCTTTTTGCAGCAGCAGTATTGGAGGCCTTTTACACACGAAGGTGAAGCTTGCTAGTGGTTAGGGCCCCTACAGAGATGATTTAGGGCTTTGTGGAGGAGTTTAGCACTTGTTTGAGGTCTTTTAATGAACACAAATAGTCCCTAATTGTTTGGAGTCTTTCAACCAATGAATGTGCAAGAAAAGGAGAACTCGCTAGAACTCGACTGAGGCCAAGTGATTGATATTTTTCGGGTGAAGGAGCAGTGTAACAATAGTGAGGAGTAGACCTAAACCCTTGGGCTAGTGATGGAGGTTTTTTACACTAGCTTGAGGTCTCAAGTGACAGTCTCGAGTTTAGGATGAAGGAAACATACCTCTTCTCTTTTGTGGAATATACAGACCAATTTTACAGTCACTTAGGGTTGTCTCTGTGTTTTGACAACCCAATTAGGGAACATGTAGCTCACCTCAACCCCTTGCTATGGACTATACCAGCAACATGAAATAATTAACAAACATTCTAAGCCTTGTTCGAGGATAACAACATCATACTCAACCTCACAAGCACTTGTTACAGGCATCTCTTCTTGACAGGTGTGTCTAGGAGAAGAATTGATGAGTATGTAAAAGTCTGTGGAGTGTAGCAATAGCTACATTGACAATTTGTGAAGAAAATCAATGATGGTTGAGGTCTTTCTAAAATTCCAAGTTGTGACTTGTATGCACAGTCATGTACAGGCAATGGAAGCCCTATCTTTGTCTCCTTTTGAGTGAAGTCATGAACTGTTGAAGTATGGTAGAGCATACATATAGAAAAGCATGATGATAATACAGTATGACCAACAACTTGACATCCTTGATCAAGTTTGATTGAATGACACCTGAGAATGTGAATGAATGCATAGTTAGTTTAGTGCTGGTATAAATGCATCTGCATAGTGGTTTGGGGTATACACAGTTCAAGAGTAAGTTCACACACACACACACACACACACACATATATACACACACACTTCAGTGATATATAGTCAAGATATGAAGCTTGTGATATGTGTAAATGTAGGATTGATATGTGATATGCTTTAATGGCTTTTTAATGATACAAACAATGAAATATCATACAAACCCTTAAGCATGCAATCCTAGCACACATACAGTGGTGAAATATGCTTATAATAGCATTCATACGATAAGTTTGTTTTGAATACTTGTTTGTGGTTGAAGTGTTGACATCATATGCATGATGATGCTATACACACAATACATTCACTTTGATGATGAATTGTATAATGAGTCTATGTATGTTTGATGTTGATAACGATATAAACCCTATGATGTTTTTCCATACCTTGATGGCATGTTAAGTTTATGGTGTGGCCTTGATATATTCAGCAGAAGTGTCTCTAGCATAAACAGACTTTGATGACAATAGTGTCGAGCAAATGACCAACGACAGTGATGAGAAGCAACGTTGAGAAGTAGTGATGAGCAGATTGACCAGTAGATTGATGAACAGAGATTGACCAGTAGAGTGGTGAGCAGAGATAGACTAGCAATGTTGATGAGTTGGTTGAGCAGCAGAGATTTGTTGAGCAACAGAGGTATTTGATTGCTTGCAAGAAGAATATTTCACTTGAGGATTGGATTCCTCAAACCCTTCTTAGTTAGAGCTAAGAAAACCAAGTTGGGTCATGTTATGAGAGTTGGTGCTCTTTTCATCAGTTGGTGTTGATTGTAATCAAGAAGATTGTAGTCTTCCATGTACAATAAATAAAGATCAAACTATATATATTCTCGTGTCTCTTTGATGTGACGAATGTGCTTATGGCTCATGATGAATCTGATTATGCAGTTGATGACATAATGATTGATATGCTATGATTGATTAAAACAAGGTAAAATTTTTATAATTACTCACATTGATTCACCTCCCCTCTTAGTGTGGCCATTGTGTCCAACAGTTGGGCCAATCGATGTTAAATCTCTAGGGGGAGCCTTATATATTGTCACATTCTTAGATGATGAATCGAGGAAGGTTTGGGCCTGCCCCATGAAAGGAAAGAATGAGGTACTTGAGATATTTCAAAATTTTCATGTCGGTGTTGAAAGAGAGACTAACAAACTGCTCAAGTGCTTGAGTACAGGTAATGGTGGAGAATATTGTTCCAAATCATTCAAGGACTATTGTAATAGGTTTGGCATAAAGCATGAGAAGACTGCCACGTAACGGTAGAGAATATTGTTCCAAATCCTTCAAGGACTATTATAACAAGTTTGGCATAAAGCATGCGAAGACTATCCCTAGTACTCCTCAACAGAATGGTATTGCGGAAAGGATGAACCACACTACCATGGAGAAGGTGAGGAGAATGTTGTCCAATTTTGGGTTGGAAAAACATTTTTGGGCAGAACCAGTAAGGACATCATGTTACCTCATCAATCGATCTCCTACTATATCCTTGGATGATGGCATCCTAAAGAAGTTTAGACCGACAAGAAGGTAAACTATTCTCACCTGAATTTTTTTGGATGTGAAGCATTTGTACACATTCCCAAAGAGGATAGAACTAAGTTATAGAATAAATCCATGAAATGTTAGATTTTTATCATTTAATCAATATGATCTAGGATCTTGTCTAAGAGAATAACATGCACAACAATAATCAAAAGAGACACAAAGAGTTTTCCTCGAGGAAACCATAAAGGAGAAAACCCTGCAACTTCCTCAGAGATAGAATGAGTACCAATGGAAAAAGTAAAACCCAAAAACACAAAGATGATCTTCGACAACTGATCTCTCTTTCACTTGTGTGAGCTCCTTCTCTCTCACTCATGCGCTATAGGTGAGTGAGTGTGTGTTTCAAATAAAGAGGCTCACTCTCTATTTATACTAGTTTTCGACTTGACAATTACTTACCAAGGCCGACTTCTCTAGGAGAGTCTAATAACCCTAGTACCTCGAAATTGTGGGGACTATTGCCCCGACTTATAATGGAAGGTCAACCTGTAAGACTTTACATGACTTTATTACATTAATGATTGTCCCCATAGGAACACCGGGGTACAAAGAAATACAATATATAAAATATATAAGTGAATACATTTTGAAGTTAGAAATACATCAGCACTCCCTCTTAACTTGGAATGTATTCTCTTGACACAGTTCATCAGCACAAGTCTTCATCTTTGGATCATCATCAAAAATGGATCATCATCAAACTAGATCACCATCATCATCACTGCTCTCGTTGTCTCGAGCAAATGGTGTTATCTCTCAATTCTACTCGTCATAGGAAGTTCTATAGAGCCAGCCCTTTTTCATGTTGGTTGTAGGCCTAGCCTCCATGTAGGTATTCATCTTCTTCAATGCTTATATCCGACCATGGGAGGCCCAGCCTGACACCATGTTGAAAAGGCCCGCCCAACACTTATATCTGACCATGGGGGGACACATCCCGTATCCATGTCACAAAGGCCCAGTACTCACATTTGACCATGGGGGGAACACATCCCGCATCCATGTCAAAAAGGCTCAACACTCACATCTGACCATGGGAAGAACGCATCCAACATCCATGTCAGAAATTCTCTGCACTTACATTTGACCATGGGAGGAACACATCCAACATCCATGTCAGAAGGGCTCAACACTCACATCTGACCATGGGAGGAACACATCCATCATGCATGTCAGAAAGGCTATGCACTTACATCTGACCATGGGAGGAACACATCCAACATCCATGTCAGAAAGGCTCTGCACTAGCTCTGCACTTACATTTGACCATGGGAGGAACACGTCCAACATCCATGTCAGAAGGGATCTGCACTTACATTTGACAATGGGAGGAACACATCCAACATCCATGTCAGAAGGGATTAGCACTCACATCTGACCATGGGAGGAACACATCCAGAATCCATGTCAGAAAGGCTCTGCACTTACATCTGACCATGGGATGAACACATCCAAAATCCATGTCAGAAGGGCTCAACACTCACATTTGACCATGGGAGGAACACATCCAGCATCCATGTCAGAAAGGCTCTACACTTACAACTGACCATGGGAGGAACACATCTAGAATCCATGTTATAAAGGATCTACACTTACATCTGACCATGGTAGGAACACATCCAACATCCATGTCAGAAAGGCTCTGCACTTACATCTGACCATGGGAGGAACACATCCAACATCCATGTCAGAAGGTCTCTTGGACTCATCACTTCCCCTTGGAAGGAACCTCGACCTGGAGAACGCCAAGCTTCTCCCTGAAGTACTCAAAATTCACTCTGTCCATTTCTAGCATAGGATCATTTCAAGGCTGATTACATCCAAGGATAACCTTTGAGATTTTCCAAGACCGATTACATCTGAGGACAACCTACAGGACCGTTTATGTCAGAGCAACCTACGAGCTTCTCCAGGATTTTATGCTTAGACAACCTATCTCACCAGCTATGCTAGAACTCATCACTCCCTCTTTCGAGAGATCTCGACATGGATCACATACTGGAGCTTCACTGAGCCTCTCTCAGCTGTTCTCAGTGCCATGCAGGACTCCTTCCTGCTAAACCAAGAGATCACACATGATCTCATACTGAAGCAACACCCCGAAGTTCTCTTCCTCTCAAGAGCACTGCCCAATCCGAATCCACGAACCCTCCAAGTTAGTTTTCTGATTCGCTTCATATTTAAGCACATAGTCATCTGTACCCTTCAGGTACCTCAGAATATGCTTTGCAGCAATCAGGTGAACATGTCTCGAATCTATCAGGAACTAGCTCAATGTGCTCACAACAAAGCAAATATCTGGTCTCATATTCGCCAGGTACATCAATGACCCAATCATCTAACGATACATCGTAGCATCAACCGACTCTGATGAAGCATCACTCATTAGCTTCAGTATCGATGCCATAGGTGTGATCATGGCCTTACAGTCCATCATCCTGAACCTCTTCAGGATCTCTACTGCATACTTCCCTTGTCCCAACGAGATTCCATCTGCATTCTGCCACACCTCCATGCCTAGAAAGTAGTGCATCATATCCAAGTCCTTCATCTCGAACTTGGCAACAAGTCTCCTTCTTGCAACTTTAATGAGTTCCTCTTTTCAGTCAGGAACAAGTCATCGACATATAACAGGAGCATCATTGGTCTTCCTCCTTCAACCTTGAAGTGAAGGTTGGAATCTGCTTTACTCTTAGTAAGTTCTCCATCCTGTCGTACCATGTCGAACCTCAGGATCTTCTGCAGTCACTCCCTCTGAAGTGGAGCATCATTCTCCCTCTGCCTTTCGTACTCTATGTATTGAAACATTCTGTACTGGAGTGACAAGTAGCTTCCTCTACTACTAATATTCTATGTATCCATCTAGGGTCACTGGATACCAAGATCCTCTATCTTGAACCTTTTTCAAAAGTTCTTCTCGCACCCATCTGTGAGCTTGTAATCCTCTATAGGCTTTCATCTTCAACCTTGTAGCAAAGGTTAAGATCTTCATCACTCTAGGTGATCTTCAAGCTCCTCATGTATGTGTTAACCCATGTGTGTCTTCTGGGCTCGTACAAAGGCCTTCTTTAATTTGCACACATGAGTCTCCCAGCCATGTGTCTTAACTTCTAGTGGCTGCAAATGTCTCTTCAAAGTCTATGCCTTATTTTTGAGAGAAGCCTTGTGCTACGAATCTTTCCTTCTATCCCACGATGTTTCCATCTACTACATGATGGAACTTGCAGATACTGCATCCTAGACATCATTCTTCTTGAACTGGTACTCTCCTTCCCTTTCTTCTTGTCTACTTCTTCATAGATGGAAGGTTCTCTATCAATGATGTCGCTCAAAAGTGTCACATATCTGCATTGTGTTTGAGACCTCTTCTTTCTGTGAAAGTATCGTCATATTATTCTTCATTTTGGATAATATCTTGAACTGTCGTCACTTGTTCTTTGGAACAAGTCTCATCCTTCTCTTCTTGTAGGCGATTGTATGCGATCTTTCCTACAAGTCAAATGCATTAGTTGTATGGTTATAAACATTTCATAAGGCATATTTATAATGGAAAATTCTTATGCATAAATATATAATCATGCAACTATTTTATCCAATACATCATTCATCCATATCTCACGGAAACTTTCTAGATGCCTTCCATCTCTACCATGACATCATTGAGATTGTGCATTAATCCAATATGTCAGCAAATATGTTTCATTCTAGATAAGTAGCAATGGAGAGTTGTATAGCACCTTGAGCTATTTACCCATCACATACATATTAGTAGTATACTGTCATTAATGCAAACATTCTATCATGCATAACACATCAACTGAATATACACAAATGCATAACAAAACAATATCATGAAATGACAATTGAATACTTATCTTTATTGGTTTCATGGGTAGACTCCTTCTTTCAGCTTCATCATCTTCTTCATTCATAATAACACCATTTCTTATCAAAATGCTAAGATGGATAAGAGGTTCTTCAAGAATTGAGTCCTTCATATTCCTCATCACTTGAGGGATCTTCTTTGAATCATGAGAGCTATATCTTCAGTTTCTCCCATCTTCTTTTCTCTTATTATGAGTCGAGCTTCATCTTGTGTGCATTCTTCCCAGAGTCTGTTGAATGTAATCACCTCCTTTTGGCACACACTCCTCGAATGAATGAATCCCATGATCCTACGAGGCCATTCAAGGTGGTTATCACAATTTCTTCATTCTCTACTTCTTCATCCACTGCTTCAAGTTGTTCTTTGATTTGAGAGACCCTTGTAAAGTATGACTGTATGGTATCTGCATTCTGGATATTTACATTCTTCAATTGGTTTCTCAAAGTCATCTTCTGATTTATGTTCTTCCCTTCAAATAGCTTGGTCAAGGAATCAAACATCTATTTAGGTGTCTTTAGGGTAGACACTCGTAGTATAAGGTGATCCTTGATTGAATCAACAATGATCCTCTTGGCCTTGACCAAGTTCTTCTTGCGTAAGGCTTTAGCCTCATCTCCCTCTAGAACTGGAACCTCTCCACTTATGTAGGTGTCCAATTCATTTCCTTCAAGAACCAGTGAAATCCTATACTTCCATGCTTGAAATTTTTCAGCTTCACCAAGCTTGTCATCAAGGTGGTGTGATAGGTCATTTTGAAATGAGAACCTCAAATGTAAATAGCAAAATATTAGATCTTACCGATTTGAGGTGTCTGTCCTGGCTGATCTAGGGTTTGTCAGAGAAACCCTAATTTTTAAAACTTTTGATTGGATAGAAATATAGGCCTCTTCAAGAAGAGTTTTCCAATGTACTCTTTTTCTGAAAACAGTGCAGGGAAGCTCCCAAAACAGGAAGGCCTAGTTTTCCAAATTCTTCTGCATAAATGCCTAATATTTTTTCTTCAGTATCTCAGAAATTAATACTCCTCTGTGTTTGAAACTTCACACTAAGGTAACCTCGTCTATCCTCTTTCCAACACTGTAGGTTTGAGCATAATTGGTTTCACCAATTGGTACTTATGAGAGTTTTCCCAAGGTGACGTATTTTAGGACTGTTCAACATAGAAAACTTCTACAGACTTCCACATGTCACTATTTCACCTTTGGGGTCTGAAACTTTTACCACTGAAAGTAAACTTCATGCCCTATCTGGAACATCTTGTGAAATTCCATTTGGACCTTCGTAGCCCGAGATATAGAAATTCTCCCTAGGTGTCATGTTTAGGGATGAATCCTGGGAGAGGTTGGAACCATGATTTGGAGGAATCGTATCTCCCAAAATATAGCGAATATGAGGCTAAAATTTTTACACAGTGTTAACATGAATTTTTCTGCAGCATGTAAAATTTTTTGGCTTCTGAGACTTCTCTAATCTCAATATATAGTGAATGTACCAAAAATACTAGTTTTAGTATTTTAGGGTTTTCAGGTTTGGGGTCAAATTAGGGTTTAACTTTCTTGGAGTTTTACCGAACCAAAAATTTCGATATTGGTATCTAAATGTCGATTTTGAGGAGGATAGAAATCCTATGCTAGGATCACTCAAAAATTCCTCTTCTGTGAAAAGCCCTAATTTATCGCAGCAGTGACTGAAAATGCTCGGAATCAGATTTTGCTTCGATAGAAAGATGCGCCCTTCAATGGAGAGTTAGCCTAACCTCCTTTTGCTGATGATATATGGAGAGAGATCTAAAAAGTAAGAAGCCCTAGCTTCTGCAGCTGTACAATGTCTTTTCTCAGGTTATTTCCTATACCATGTTAGATTTTTATCATTTAATCAATATGATCTAGGATCTTATATGAGAGAATAACATGCACAACAATAATCACAAGAGACAAGAGACACAAAGAGTTTTCCTCGGGGAAACCAGAAAGGAAAAAACCCTGCAACTTCCTTGGAGATAGAATGAGCACCAATGGCAAAAGTAAAACCCAAAAACACAAAGATGATCTCCGACAACTGATCTCTCTCTCATTTGTGCGAGCTCCTTCTCTCTCACTCATGCGCTACAGTTGAGTGAGTGTGTGTTTCAAATAGAGAGGTACACTCTCTATTTATACTAGTTTATGACTTGACAATTACTTATGAGGATAGACTTCTCTAGGAGAGGCTAAGAACCCTAGTACCCCAAAACTGTGGGGACTATTGCCCCTGCTTACAAAGGAGGGTGAACCTCTAAGACTTTACATGACTTGATTACATTAATGATTCTCCTGATAGAAACATCGTGGTACAAAGAAATACTATATATAAAATATATAAGTGAATACATTCTGAAGTTACAAATACATCAACATGAAATGTATTTTTATGGGATATGTGGATGGTGAATTTGGTTACCGTCTATGAGATCCAGTTAAATATATATTTATTAGAAGCAGGGATGTCATATTCAATGAGTTAGAAATATTTAATAGGTCCACATGTGATATGGAGGTAATGAAAATTGCTAACAGGGTTGTTCAAGAACATGAAAACATCCAACCATTGCAAGAAAATGAGGGATAGAAAGATGAAAATGATGGGAAACATCAAGAAGAAGCCTTTCATCAACCATTACAAGAGTTCCAACTGAAAAACATACTCCCACAGTTGGTTTGTAGGTCCGCTAGGACTCATAATCCCTCACAAAGGTTTCCACCCTCAAACTATTGGGTATATGTTACATTCTTTGCATGTGTGTATGGAGGGGAGGTGCACATGTTAGCGCTGTGTCTGACGATCCCTGTAACTTAATCCCTCTTAAGGGATTGGAGTCTATTTTCTAAAACTATGTAACTTTCTAAAAATATGTAACTTTGGGAATTTTCTAAAAATATGTAACTTAATCTCGGTTAAGGGATTGGAGTCTATTTTCTAATCTGGGTTAACGGATTAGGGTATTGGATGTTGTTGAATCCCTATATTTTGTATTGTGAGGATTCAAAATGAGAATGAGAAAATAGGAGGCGAGGCTCCAACTTTGTTGGTTTTCCCAGTTAAGGGCTTCCAGGGTAAATCTCTGTGTTTATGTGTGAATGCTATGGTGTAATCTCTATTTTTCTTAAAAGAATATATATGATTTGCTTATATGCATAGGTTTAAAACTTACATGTGGTATCAGAGCTCTATTTTGGCATCAAGGGGGCGCCTTTGTTGATGAGGGTTCGACACGTTTGATATTAATTGGGTCTGTGATAAACCTGGGTTCAATGGTAGCTTTGTAATGTTGATTTGTGCATTTAAAGAGAATGGTGAGCAGTTCGAGAATTGAGATCATGAAATTTAACGACCATAATTTTGAGCTATGGAAGCTCAAAATGGAGGATCTTCTTGTAGATCAGCAACAGTGGATTGTTGTGGATATGGGTACGAAACCCACTGCATCATCACAAGATGATTGGGATAAATTTGAAAGAAGGGTGATAAGTAAAATACGATTGTGCTTATTAGACTCTGTGTTGTTGAACATATCTGGTGAAGATATTGCAGTAAAGATTTGAAAGAAACTAGGGAGTTTGTATCAATCAAAATCCCTTGTGAATAAGTTGTTTCTGCAAAATAAATCTTTTCACCTCAAAATGGATGAAAATGACACTATAACAGAGCATCAGAATGTATACAATACTCTGGTAAGTCACATAACCTTTGTTGGCATTAAAATGGTTGAAGAAGATAAATGTATTACATTATTGTGTTCTTTTCCAGATTCTTGGAACAACCTAATTGTTGCAATAGGTAGTGCTAGCCAAGTGACCTTAAAATTTGATGAAATAGTATCATTCATATTATCATAAGAGATGAGGTGGAAAAGCACGGATAATCATAGCATGGATTCCTTTTCTGTGAGAGGCATCCCTCAGGAGAGAAACAAAAACAAAGGATATGGGGGAAGATCTAAATCTAAGAGTATATCTAAATCCCCATGAAAAGGAATAAGTACCAGAAATGCGGTAAACCTAAGAACTATAAAAAATATTGCAGATCTAAGAATGTTGAGAAAGTAAAGGGACCTGAGGATGCCCCTTCCATAGAAGCAAATACCTCCTTAGAAGGAGGGGTTGTGTACCTAGCTTCCATGGGTAATCATTTAGAATGTGATATATAGATGATTGACTCAGGTGCATCATGTCATATGACCCCTCATAGGGAGTGGTTCTGTGAATATGAAAGTACAATGGAGGAGATGTGTACTTGGGAGATGATTCACCATCCAATATCATTGGGCATGGTAGAGTCAAGCTAAAACTGAAGGATGGAAGGATTATAACTCTACCTGGAACGCTACACATTCCGAATCTAGCAAGAAACTTGATATATGTCGGTAAGATGGATGTCGCAAGTGTAAAGGCTGTGTGGATATGGTGGTTACAAAATAGTTCGAGGATTAATGGTACTGATGAGGGGAGTTCAGTATGGAAATTTGTAAACTATTGGGAAGAACTATCATTGATGAATGTACCAGTTCTGTTGTGCTTGAGGAAGGAAGTAAAAATGACAGAACCCTGACTGCATCAGGAGGAAAGAGAATGCTATGGCATCAAAGATTGGAGCATATTAGAGAAAAGGGACTTCAAGCATTACAAGGTAAAGGTATGGTTGAAGGTATGACTGGTTTCACTCTGTATTTTGATTTTTGTAACATTGCATATATGGAAAACAAAATCGAGTAATATTTGCATCTGGTGCTACAAGAGCAAAGGGAATGCTAGAATTAATACATAGTGATGTGCTTCGACCTATTCTTGTTCCATCATTATAAAAATATGTGTATTATGTTTCATTTATATATGATTTCTCAAGGAACACATGGATCTATTTCCTTTGAAATAAATCTGAAGTATTTTCTAAGTTTAAAGAATTTAAGGCTCTTGTAGAAAATCAGCCAGAAAAGAAAATAAAGGTGTTGAAGACAGATAATGGTGGATAGTTTTGCGGGAATGAATTTGAGGATTTATGTAAGAAGTGTGGTATAGAAAGGAATAAGACTACTCCATACACACCTCAACATAATGGAGTTGCTAAGAGGATGAATAGGATGTTGATCAGAAAAGGAAAGGAGCATGCTAAGCAGTGTTGGGATAGGACAAGAATTTTGGGCAGAAGCAATGGAGACAACATGTTACTTGGTAAATCGGTCACCCACATCAGCACTGATTGATAAAACTCCACAAGAGGTATGGATTGATAAGAAACCCTCTATTAAGCATTTGAAAGTTTTTGGTTGTGATGCTTATGTACATGTTCCAAAGGAGAAAATGAGCAAGTTGGATAACAAAGATGAGAAGTGTATCTTTATTGGCTATAAAGATGGTATGAAATGTTATAAGCTTTAGAATCTTGTAACTAAGAATATTTTTTACAGTCGAGATGTTGTGTTTAGAGAGGTCAAAGAAGTCCCCAGACAGGAAGTGAATCCAATGGAAAAGGAACTAGAGAAAATAGAGTTTGAGCTAGAAGGTGAAGAATCCGACTCAATAGAAGAAGCTGAATCAAAAGAAGAAGAATCTCATACCCCAGTTTTGAGGAGATAATCTCAAGAAATAAGGCAACTAGAAAGGTATTCCCCTCCTAATTTTCGCTCTCATTTTGCCTTGTCTATTATTGATGATGATCCTAGAAATGTGAAGGAATTTGTTGATTCAGAGGATAGTGATCTATGGAAAAGGCCATGGTTGCATAAATGGATTCCTTGGACACAAATGAAGCTTGGAATCTAGTCCAGTTACTAGCTGGAAGAAAAGCCATTGGGAGAAAATGGTTTTTTAAAAATAATTTGAGTGCAGAAGGTAAAGTGGAGAAGTACAAATCCCGCTTGGTATCAAAGGGATATTCTCATGTAGAGGGAATTGATTTTGATGAAATATTTTCTCCAATTGCAAAATTAACTTCTATTATATTTCTTATTTCTATTGTTGTTGTTTTTTATGTTGAAGTAGAGAAGATGGATGTGAAGACAACGATCTTACATGGGGATTTAGAAGAAGATATATACATGAAACAACCCAAAGGGTTCATAGTAAAGGAAAAGAAAGAGATATTATGTCAACTAAAGAAGTCTATTTATGGTCTAAAGAAATATCCAAGGATGTGGTACCAAAAGTTTGACACATACATACTTGAATTGGGGTTTGTGAGAAGCAAAGCCGATCACTGTGTATACTCCAAACAGGTTGTTGATCATTTCATTAACATAGGATTGTATGTTGATGACATGTTATTGATTAGAAACAACAAATATGTTATAAAGGAGGTGAAGTCTCAGTTGTCCTCCAAATTTGATATGAAAGATCTCGATGTTGCAAACTTCATTCTAGGAATGGAGATAAGAAGATATCGTGAAAACTAGATCATCAGTTTAAATCAAAGAAAATATGTTGAGACGGTACCACAGAGATTTAACATGCATGAAAGTAAGTCGGTCAAGATTCCTATTCATGTAGGTGTAAAGTTATCTGTAGAGTAGTGTCCCAAGACACAGGAAGAAGAAGAAGACATGTCACGAGTTCCATATGCCAGTGTAGTTGGTAGTTTGATGTACGCAATGGTTTGTACCATACAAGACATTTATCATGCAGTGGGAGTTTTGAGAAGATATATGTCAAAACCATGAAAGGGGCATTGGAGAGCTGTAAAGAGGGTCTTCATATAGTTTTGTGGCACCATAGATTATGCAATTTTCTACCAAGGAAGACCTGGATCAAACAGAGTAATATATGTACATGGATATGTTGATGCAGACTAGGATGGAGATCTTGATCACAAAATATCTACAAGTGGGTATGTGTTCAACCTATTTGGAGGAGATATCTGTTGGATGAGAAAGATACAAGTTGTAGTTTCACTTTCAACTACAAAAACTGAATACATGGTAGCCACTCATGCAAGCAAAGAAGTTGTATGGTTGCAAAGATTGTGTTCAAGTATTAAGTTTGTACA
>LPNX010531265.1:961932-987286 GCA_001517045.1 Pseudotsuga menziesii | reverse complement strand
GGGGGGGGGGGGGGGGGTGAATCAGTATTGTTAACTTTTTACTATTTTAACCAATTTTAAATCTATCATTAGAAACACATAATAACAAGAATACACAGAACACAATTTTAACGTGGAAGCCTAATAGGGTAAACCACCAATACGTCCTATTACTGCAAAATTATTATTTACAAATAGTTTTTTCTACTGCTACAGACAAGGATGGTATTACACCCTACTTACCAATACCAATTGGAAGGAGGCTACAACCCCCTATTTTATCATATTTGAGTGAAAGGATGTTGCGACACCCTATTTACAAATGCCCATTGGAAGGAGGCTATGACCCCCTGGTTTATCAGCTACTACTAAAAGGATTCTATGACACCCTTTTTTGTCAGCTACGAATGACAGGATGCTCCTACACTCTATTTACCAGCTTCTGCTGGAAGGAGAAAACAACCCCTTGCAGGATTTTTGCCTACCCTAGCTCCACCCTGCCACCTTAATATGCTATCTATAAGATGGTAGATTTCTTTCTCCCTCCATTCTCTGTCACACCCACTGGTCTCTGTCTTTTTTATGGCTACATCGATCTCAATCACCCCAACCTTTCTCTCACTCATAATTTTGCGTATAAGTATCTTCATGTTTCCTATGGATGCATCTCTTTATTTAGGAAACATACCCTTTCACAATCATGCCCTTTCAAATATGATTGTCACACATTTTCAACAATTTGTGACTAACGATTTTTAATTAAATAATTAATTAAAAACTTCTTGATCACTTTCGATCTACGAGCTCCATTCTTCTTTTATCGTAGGATTCGTCAAACTAATTCCTGTGGACTTCCTCTGCTCCATCAGCGGGAATACTCTATCTTTAGACATTTGGGCTTCTCTTTTTCTCACGCCTGTGGGATTCTTTTCCTCCTCTATGAGATATATTCATCGCAGGCTCATATTTACACGTTTTTCTCATAAGACACGGTCTTCACCTTCCATCTATGAGTTTCATGTTTGACATTCTTCTTTACCATTTATGGACGCACCTCAGAATTCATTTCCGCAGCTCAACTTAATGTTTTATAGTGCTTCTTCAATATTTTTCTCCAGAATCAAATCAGACCGTTGATCTAATTTTGAGTCTCTTCGTTCCGTCGATCTAGCGCATAGATTTCCTTCTCGAAATTGTATTTCCGCACCATGATTTCCTCATCAACAATTCCCCACCGTTGATCTTTGTTGGGCATTTTTCTGACCGTCGATCTCTATATTTGCGGGAACTTAACTCTGCTTACCACAATCGTCTTTCTACAACAACAATTTCGCACCGTTGATATCCTGCGGGCTCTCCCGTGATCGTCGAGCTCCAGATTGCGGGATGTAGGATGTCGATTTTCCACTTTTGCCTTTCCACAACCTTCTTTCCGCAAACTTCTTTCTGCACCATCAACCTATTTTTAGTGGAACTAACTTCAACCGTCTGATCTTCTGGATTCCAGGATGCGGGATGCGGGATGTGGGTTCATAAAATCTTGAACGTTACCTCCACAACTCTCTTTCCACATGCTTATTTTCGTACTTTTCTTTCGTGCCCTTGATCTCTTTTAGTGGAACTAATATCAGCCGTCTGATCTTCTAGATTGTGGGTTGCGGGATGCAGAATAACACTTTCTGATTTTGGACTTCCGCAATTTCCTTTCTGCAACTCTGTTTCCGCACTTTCCTAGACCGTTGATTTCCTTGCAGATTTATCCTTGACCATCCGATCTTGATCTTTTGCGGAACTTTCTATTTTCCTCCTATATTTTGCGGGATGCTTACTAATTGTCAAATCAAGTGCACGATAAATGCCTACCGTTCGATCTTGATGTTTTGCAAAACTTTGGCTTTTTCGCCTATCTTTTGTGGGATGCTTACTAACCGCTGTATCTTGTGTGGCATCAATGCCTACCATCTGATCTTGATATTTTTCGAAATATTTAGCCTTTTCGCCTAATTTATATAAACTTGATATTCACCATCAAATCTAGTGCGGGTCGCTTCCTAACCATCCATTCTAGAACTAATGCAGATCTGCATTCCATCTTTTCGAATTATACAAAATATGATACTCATTCATAAGATCTCATGCATATAACGATGCCACCTCATCATCATGCCATGTCCTTATTTTGACTTATGTTGTGTTAACTCTGCCATCATATTCCCTGTCATCATATGTTTCATGCCACATCCTCAACTATGCCATATTCCTTGTCATCATGTGTGTCATGCCACATCCTCAACTATGTCATATTCCTCAACTTTCACTGAGTTTGTCTTGCCATCATATCCACTGGTTATTCCTTTGTCATTCGTGAACACCTTTGACATCAATGACAACTATAACCCAAATTTTCCAACAATCTCCCCCTTTGGCATTGATGGAAACCTCTAAACATCCCCCCCCTTTGACAACAATGACTAAGGATAACCTGTTATTCCAATGCTGTACCTATTTTGATATAGAATTTCCTGTCTTTCTACTTTCTGACAGTTCCCCCTATCATCGTATCTCCCCTTTATTAACTGAACGATGTTATTTAATCATTGCATTATCTTTTATCTTAACACTTCCTCTCTTGCAACAAGTTCTTGAATGATAGCTTAACTGATAGATCCATGGACTCCCCCTGTCACTGTACTTCCTCTACTTTGCCAAAAAATTTGTGACAGAGTTTACACTCAGCATTTTTCCACACTCTTCCATTTTCTGTCTAGGATACATGTTTTTTTTGTAACTCTGTTTTTGCTGCCATATCTAATGGTTTATCTTGCATGTAAGTTAACTGGCTTCCACTTTTACCAGAATTCCTTAAGCTTGTGCATTTAGATCTTCATGTAAAAACCTAGCATTATGTTCATTCTTGTTGTTGCTACTTGGATTTGGACTCCAGATATAGATTCATTTCTATTCTCTAACTTCTGTCATGCCATTCTTCATCTTGAATGAGCACACACTCTGGTCTTTATGCTGCTTCAAGTATTCAACTAAAAAACTCAGCATTTACTTCAGTTCTTATACTTAGATATATCTTTAATATGAACTGCTGAGACTGTGCTTTACTTATCTGGTCTTTTTTATTACCTCAGATCTTTATGTTCTTTACATTAGAGATACTTCTTCTACGCACTAGACTACTGAAACATCTTTCTTCTTCCTTAGATATTCATACTTCATTCACCAAAGACATCCTCAACTTCCTCGATCTGCTGATTATATATATCTCTTCAACGATTGGAACCAACAAACCCTTTCATCAAACATGTCTTAACAAACACATTCCTTCATTAACAGTAATGCCCTTTTAATGACAAAATCACATCCTTCTAAACTTTTGTAAAACACACCCTTTCATTTAAATAACACTTCTCTGTCTTATTCGATGACACTTTATCATTTATTAATCCTTTGATTAAATAATAATAGAAACTCTTTTTTTACTTCTATTTATAACCAAATCGTTTGTTTATAGGTCGTTGTTTATATATATCTCTGTTTATAACCAAATCGTTTGTTTATATATATTTCACACAATTATCCTATCCACCACATCATGCTTTCACCATATCCGTGTGCATTACCTTTCATAGATTGTGCAGGCATATTTCTCAACACTGCTCAGGCATATTTCTCCTCTGTGCAACATACCCCTTTTTATACACACTTTTTTAATTTTTAATATGACTTTTTACTGATTTGGCAGGTGTAGATTCCGTACGTGTGGCCACCATATGGACAGTACATCAATGAAGAGACCCATGTCATGAGACAAAATTATTTTCCCAAGGACATCAACTGGCGTGCATTTCCAAAAGACAGTTTCTTTGAAGCGAGCATATTTTCACACTTTATGTGTCATCCATACACCAACCTTGATCCATCATCTTTGAAGAATATAACTTTCAATATAATTCAACCTTAGATACAAATTGAATTTTTTTCGTAGATACCAATTGGAATTTTCTGACTTTAACTCCCCCTGAGTATAATATCCTTTCTAATGTTATTTTCAAGGTTTTCTTTAAATCATGAGATATCTTTTAGGAAAGGATCCCACAGTCATCATTACATCCTTCTTCATCACCTTCATTTTTATCAGTGTATCCTTTTACATCTCCATCTTGTTTTTCCTTATAATGGATGCCCTTTTATCTGTGGCATAATTATGTTTCATCGTCATATTTGGAGACCTCACTGATGTTTGAAATATTTATTTCTTCTATATCTTTGGAGTCTTCCTTTCTTCTCCATATTTTTCCAAGAGGTACTTTGCTTACTGTTTTTTATTTCTTTGTTCCTTGGTTTTCATCTTCCATACCTTTTTTTGAGTTTCCTGGGAAGATCTGCATGTACTATTCTTGCAATGTTTTGCAAAGTGTCCAATACTATGACATATGAAACAAATAAGTCCTTTTTCCATTAGAGATGTCGATGTCTTCTTTCCTTTTCAACCCTTCATATTCTTCTTTGATTCTACAATCATCAACCTTGTGACCAAACTTGTGACAACAATGACAATATCCATAGAATGTATGTTTGGAGAATCTCTGGTTTTTTTGCTTGTAATGACTCTTTTCTTTTGCACGTCTTCTGAAATTTTTCATCTTGGGAGGATGAGCAGAATTATGATAACTGGACTTCATTTCGTTGTGATTCTTCTGCTGCCTGGGTGTATCTTTGGAAGCATCATGTTGACATTTAACATTTTCAATAGTTTCATGAATGATGGAGCTTGATTTTTTATGATCATATCCAAGACTTGTTTTATCCCTGGGGGATCTTTGTAAGCTGAGGACTTTATTAAGAGCTTCAGTACTTTCCTTGAACTTCTCACTAATAGTCAACTGATCTTTTAGCTTCTTTACTTCTTCCTTGAATTCAACAACTTCTTGTTTTAAGCTCTTGACCTCTTCCATACTAGCCAACACTTGTTGTCTTGAATTGCGTAGCTCTTCTTGGAGGGTTTTGAATTCCTCTTCTTTTGACCTCTTCTCTTCTTGATATTTTGACAATTTTTCTTTCAAGGTTTTGTTGTTTTTTGTACATTTTTCAATTTCATCTACAACAACCAAGTATTGGGCTTCTATGTACACTTCTGATTCCTCATCTGAGTTCGTTGTCCCTATAAATAAATTTTCTTCATCTTCACTTATCTTTTCATCTTCACTAACATCCTCGAGAATAGCAAGTTTTCCTTTTGCTCTTTTCTCAACTGAGTAAAGGTATTTTATCTTGTCCCAAAGTTCCTTTGCAGAGTTACATTCACCTATCTTCTCTTTGACATCATCAGGTAATCCATCAAGGATTGAATCCATTGCCATTGAATTACTTTCCTTGGATTTATTTTGAGCTGGAGTACTTATCCTCTTTGGTGGGAAGTAATCAGTGATCACTAAATTCCATACATCATGTCCTAATTCCTTCAAATAAATTTTCATTCTTGTACTCCAAAATATGTATTCTTCTTTTCTAATTATTGGAGATCCATTTACTCTCATTAGAGGAATTTTGGGGTCTGAAATGGGCCTCCTAAGAAAAATAATAAAATAATAGTTAAAATAATAAAATAATAGTTAAAATAATAAAATAATATTTATTAATTTTGGAGGAAAAAAGAAAAAAACTACTTTTTGTGTTCGTATTTTCGACATATCTCCCTATGTTTTTACTCAAATTTTGATCGGGAAAGCTCGTTGGATGTGAAATTTGATTCCCAATCCAACGAGTACCCACACTGCATACTTTTGACGGACCTCGTTACCCCAAAAACAAGAAATACCTAAAAAAACGTGATGATGATGTCATCATCACAATTTTTAAGGTATTTCTTGTTTTTGTGGTAGCGGGGTCCGTCAAAATAATGGAGTGTGGGTACTCATTAGATGCAGAATCAAATTCTGCATCCAACAAGCTCTCTTGATCGAAATTTGAGTAAAAACATAGGGAGATATGTCGAAAATACGAACAAAAAAAATAGTTTTTTTTATGACAAATATGTCAATTCAACCATTATGGTTGACTTATTTTATTGGAATTCTATTGGTTCTTGAATTCCAACTCACAAGAACTTATTGTTGGCGCGCTTTCTTATAAGGCCCATTTTAGACCCCAGATTTCCTCTAATGGTAAATCTCTTCTTGTTGATCCATAGTGGTTTTAATGGGATCTTCCTTCCAGTGATTAAACTGTAGTGAAGGAACCCGCTTTGATACCAATTGTTTATTTATTGGTCAATACTGAGAGGGGGGGGGGTGAATCAGTATTGTTAACTTTTTACTATTTTAACCACTTTTAAATCTATCATTAGAAACACATAACAACAAGAATACACAGAACACAATTTTAATGTGGAATCCCAATAGGGTAAATCACCAATACATCCTATTACTGCAAAATTGTTATTTACAAATAGTTTTTCCTGCTGCTACAGACAAGGATGGTATTACACCATGTTTACCAATACCAATCGGAAGGAGGCTACGACCCCCTGGTTTATCAGCTTTGACTAGGATGCTGCGACACCCTATTTACCAATGCCAATTGGAAGAAGGCTACGACCCCCTGGTTTATCAGCTGCTACTGAAAGGATGCTACGACACCTTGTTTTGTCAGCTACGACTGACAGGATGCTCCTACACCCTGTTTACTAGCTTCTGCTGGAAGGAGGAAACAACCCCTTGGAGGCTTGTTTCCTGCCCTAGCTCCACCCTGCCACCTTAATATGTTATCTGTAAGATGTTAGATTTCTTTCTCTCTCCATTCTCGGTCACACCCATTGGTCTCTGTCTTATACTATGGCTACATCGATCTCAATCACCTAGAACCTTCTCTCACTCATAATTCTATGTATAAGTATCTTCATGTTTCCTATGGATGCATCTCTTTATTTAGGAAACATACCCTTTCACAATCATGCCCTTTCAAATCTGACTGTCACACCTTTTCAACAATCTATGACTAACAATTTTTAATTAAATAATTAATTAAAAACTTCTTGATCACTTCTGATCTGCGAGCTCCCTTCTTCTCTAATCGTAGGATTCGTCAAACCAATGCCTATGGACTTCCTCTCCTCCTTCAGCGGGAATACTCTATCTTCAGTCCTTCGGGCTTCTCTTTTTCTCGTGCCTGTGGGCTTCTTTTCTTCCTTTGTGAGCTCTCTGCGAGCTATATTCATCGCAGGATCATCTATACACATTTCTCTCACAAGACACGGTCTTCACCTTCCATCTATGAGTTTCATGTTGAGCATTCTTCTTTACCATTTATGGATGCACCTGATAATTCATTTCTGCAACTCAGCTTAACATTTTCTGGTGCTTCTTCAATATCCTTCTCCAGAATCAAATTAGACCGTTGATCTAATTTTGAGTCTCTCTGGTCCGTCAATCTAGCACATAGATTTCCTTCTCGAAATCGTATTTCCCTACCATGATTTCCTCATCAACGATTCCCCATCGTTGGTCTTCGTCGGGTGTTTTTCTGACCGTCGATCTCTAGATTTGCGGGATGTGGAATGTAGGAACTTAACTCTGCTTTCCACTATTATCTTTCCACAACAACAATTTTGCACCCTTGATATCCTGCGGGCTCTCACGTGACCATCGATCTCTAGATTACGGGATGCGGGATGCCGATTGTCCGCTTTTGTCTTTCCGCAACCTTCTTTTCACACTGTTGATCTATTTTTAGCGACACTAACTTTAGTCGTCCGATCTTCCGGATTGCGAGATGCGGGATACAAGTTCATAAAATCTTGAACGTTACCTTCATAATTCTCTTTCCGCAAGATTATTTCTACACTTTTCTTCCGTGTTGTCGATGTCTTTTAGCGAAACTAATATCAGCCATCCAATCTTCCATATTGCGGGATGCGGGATGCGGAATCACACTTTTCGATTTTGTACTTCCGCAATTTCCTTTCCGCAATTTCCTTTCTGCAACTTTGTTTCCACACTTTCCTAGACCGTTGATTTCCTTGCGGATTTATCCCTGACCGTCTGATCTTGATCTTTTGTGGAACTTCATCTTTTCTGCCTATCTTTTGCGGGATGCTTACTAACCGTCGGATCTGGTGCGAGATCAATGCCTACCATCTGATGTTGATCTTTTGCAGAACTTTGGCTTTTCCACCTATCTTTTGTAGGATGCTTACTAACCATCGGATCTTGTGCGGTATCAATGCCTATCGTCCGATCTTGATCTTTTTCAGAATCTTTAGCCTTTTTGCCTAATTTATGTAAACTTGATCTTCACCTTCAGATCTAGTGCATATCGCTTCCTAACTGTCCATTCTAGAACTAATGTGGATCTGCATTCTATCTTTGCGGATTATACAAAAGTTGATCCTCATTCATCATATCTCATGCAAATAACTATGCCACCTCATCATTGTGCCATGTCCTTATTTTGACTTATGTTGTGTTAACTATGCCATCATATTCCTTATCATCATATGTTCCATGCCACATCCTCAACTATGCCATATTCTTCAACTTTCACTAAGTTTGTCCTGCCATCATATCCACTGGTTATTCCTTTGTCATTCGTGAACACCTTTGACATCAATGACAACTATAACCCAAATTTGCCAACAAAGAACCCAGGCTTATCATGCTAAGACAAAGCATATTGATGTGCAATATCACTTTGTGAGAGATATGGTTGAATACAAGAAGATGTTGCTAGAGAAGGTTGACACCTTGAAAAATGTTGCAGACTCATTAACAAAGCTTGTTAGTATAGAGAAGTTTTCTTGGTGTAGGGAATCTATGGTAATTGATTCCTTGAACCTATGACTTTATGAGTGCATGACTCATTGCTATGCAAAGGAAACAACAAGTGGGAGAATGTTGGGTATATGTTATATTCTTTGCATGTGTGTGTGGAGGGGAGGTGCGCATGTCAACGTTGCGTCAAAGTATTTTCTAAAAATATGTAACGTAATCCTGGTTAATAGATTGGGGTATATTTTCTAATCTGGGTTAACGGATTAGGGCATTGGATGCTGTTGAATACCTATATTTTGTATTGTGAAGATTCATAATGAGAATGAGAAAATAGGAGGTGAGGCACCAAGGTTTGTCGATTTTCCTGGTTAAGGGATTCTAGGGTAAATCTCTATGTTTATGTGTGAATGCTATGGTGTAATCTCTATTTTCCTTAAAATAATTTGTATGCTTTGCTTCTCTGCATAGGTTTAAAACTTACACAAACTATATTTTGTTAATTGATGAAGACGAACCCAATTGCTTTTAGGAGGTGTGTGACGATGAACATAATAAAAATGGAAGAAGGATATGCAAGATGAAATGGACTCCCTGTTGGAAAACAAAAATTTGGAGTTAGTAAAGCTTCCAAAAGGAAGAAAAGCTCTAAAAAACAAATGGGTATACAAGATCAAGCATGAGGGTGAAGGGAATAAGGAAAAGTTGGTAGTAAAACAATTTTCCCAAAAGGAAGGTATTGATTTTACTGAAATGTTTTCACCTATTGTTAATTTGTCATCTATTAGAGTTATTCTTGGTCTTGTTGTTTCTTTCGACTTGGAGTGTGAACAGTTAGATGCAAAAACAACCTTCTTTCATGGAGAGTTTGAGGAGGATATTTACATAGAGAAGCCAAAATGATTCAAAATAAAAGGTAAATAAAACTTGGCTTGTAGGTTGAAGAAGAGCCTCTATACTGAAAGTGGCACCTTGTCAATAATATAAGAAATTTGATTTGTTTATTGGAGCATGGTTTTAGTAGGCTATAGGTTGACCACTGTGTTTACATTAATAAGTATGACCAAGAAAAATACATCATATTATTGTGATATGTGGAATGACATGCTAATTGTTGGACATGATAAGAACATGATTAACAGGTTGAACAAGGATCTGGGAAGTCGTTTTACAATGAAGAATTTGGGTCCAACATAGTAAATATTGGGCATGAGGATCATATTTGATAGAAATAACAAAACATTGTGGATGTCACAAGAAAAATATATTGAGAAGGTGATTAACAAGTTCAATATGAAGGGTGTCAAGCCAGTTGAAACACCTCTTGTAGACCACTTCAAATTGAGTGTTGATTTGTGCCCTTGTAATGACAAGGATAAGGAAGAAATGGATAAAATTCCCTATGCTTAAAATTACGCTAAAATTCCCTTGTAGCGTAATGTATGCAATGGTATGTACACGACTAGACATTGCACATTCAGTGGGAGTAGTGAACAGATTCCTTTCCAATCCAAGCAAACAACATTGACAAGTAGTAAAGTGGATCTTATGAAGAAAATGACAAAATTATGAAGATTGTTGTTAAGACATTTTGTCAAACACTTTTAGCAACTAGGTTTAAAATTAAAGAATCACTTGCAACTTTAGAATTTAAAACACCATGCTCAAAATACTTCAACTCCACAATACTGAACAATCACATTGAACACAGATGATTTTTGGTCAACCTTGACCAAGTGATCTGAAAATATTCAGGATATTTTTAACCATTAAATTTTAAGTGAAATTGAATGCTTAATCGCCATTAAAAGACATGAAAGATGAATTTTAAAATTCTTAATAATCACACATAAGCACAAAAACAAGTATGAAAACTAGAAGATTGAAGACACCATGTGATGACGGATTTTGTCCCTAAAGGACTACGTTTCCAGATCCATCTCCAATGAGGACCAATCTTATTAGTCTTTAAAAAAATGCTTGAACAGGTACAAATTCCTCTTTCAACTTCTACAAAGAGACTTTGGCTTCAACAATGAAGTCCTCTCACTCTCCACAATCTCTCATGAGTGGCTAAAAAGCCTCTTACAAATGAGCAAAATATCTCACAAAATCCTTCAAAGACATAATGACATTCAACCATTCACTCTACAAATCCTTCAATAACCCTTGAATGCATTTTCCAATGCTCCATCATGGTAAATTACATTGTTTATATAACCAAAATTACATAACCCACCTCCAAATACATAAAAATTTACAAAGATTTAATTCCAAACTTAATGGAATAAATATCATAAGAAAATGGATAAAAATATGGTCAAATCTCCGTATAATTAAAAATAAAAAATGATAATAAACAAATTCAAAATTATAATGTATATGGTTTAAAAAACCATAAAATAATATATATTTGTTTGAAAATTTAGTAAAAGGGAAGCGCGCCCATATTGGGGTCAAAACGCAACCCATAAACTAATCTAAAATGGTTATATCTCATATGTCGTTAAGTGTGGAGGTTGTGGTGCAATGGTAAGGGAACTTGGCAAAGAGGGGAGGAGGTTACAGGTTTAAACCTTTGGAGTGGACCTTTCCCCATATCACAAGTTTTGAAACTTAGCTTTGAAATAAGTGCCACCATATATGGTTAAGAACCAAACGATGGAATGATGACCTTTTTTCAAATATAACAACTCTTCGGTATATCAAATGGTTGCGGTGGCAACAAATCTTGAAACTTAACATGAAAATAAGTGCCATCATATATGGTTAAGGACCATACGATGGATACATGAATAGTGCATAGTCTTTGGTAGAGGTCGAGGTTAGGGTTTGATTGCCTTGGCTTTTATTATCTTTTGATAAACATAACCTGCTATGTGGATGCCTACATGGATGCCATGTGTCAACTTGTTATTGGTTCACCTTGGCTTTTATTATCTTTTGATAAACTAAACCTGCTATGTGGATGCCTCCATGGTGCCATGTGTCAACTTGTTATTGGTCCATCTCATCTGTCAGCTTAGCCTGCCACGTCAACCTCTAACTAGACTACCACCTATACATTCGTACCTTTCATGTGGCGCTATATGGTGGTGCCACGTTAGTGTTGTACATGCGATGTGTCACCCTTATAGTGATGCCACATGGCACCCCTTTTTTCATTTTACATGTTTTGTTGCAACTTCAGAACTGAATAATTTTTGCAACCGGGGTCCGTTTTACATCAAACGAACGTTGCTGGAAATATATCGCCGAGATCTAAGCAGTTGTATGCTTCTATTCACATTTTTAAGACTTTAATTTTGATTGATCTTGGAGATCCTCCTGGATCAAACCTCCCCACTGAGGAGATTTTGGACCACCAAAAGCAGAAATTACTCTGAAAAAGACTGAGGACACCATGGCCCCACTTGACCTGTGTCCACCATCCAACCTGCTTAGTTTAGAATCATTTGGCTCATCATCACAAATACAAAAACAACCATTATGTTGTTAACAAACTTAATCATTCTACCATCCTTACATAAATCTGTATTCAATGTCAGAACTACCATCCAAACATAATTGAATAGTAACAAAAGAAGACATAAAACTGAATATGCAAATTCCAAATAGAATGAAAGCTCATTTCTCTTTACTAAAGTAGTAAGGACTAATGGATCTCTTTCCCTGCAATCCAAGCTGTTTTTATGCTCTAATCCCCCATGTTGTACTTGTGGTGTAGCATGCAACATTTGAATAATATCAATATTTACTAATTCATTTCCAAAATCACAGTCTTTAACTGTCATAAGAGATAAACCTTTACTGCATTTACTGACATCTTCATTTGCCCTGTAGCAACCATAGTCAAATAATTTTTCATCTTATGAGATCTCACAATGTATTTGATCTCGTTCTTGAAGAAATGATGCATATTATGCTCCCTAAAGAAGCTTTTTCTATCAAACAAATATGGACTACCCAACACAATGCCACAAATATCAAGAGGTATCACATCCAGAACAACTTCATCAATGAAATGAAACTTAATGGAAAACCTTACTCGACATTGCTTAGTGACTTGTGACTATGCATTATTACATACCCATCCAAATGGATATGGTTTAGGATGCAAATTAGTTTCCAATCCAAGCTGATTAACGAGGTTTTCTGATATAAGATTTGCTTGTGAACCATTTTCAATTAATGTATCAATTTTTGTGTGCTTAGAGATTACTCTTAGATGGAATAATCATCTCTCTCCTTTTCATCATGAGATTTGTTAGAAGAATAAGAACATGTATTAACATTAGATATTATACATTTTATGCCAACAATTGATACCTTAGATTCATCCTCATATTTGGATCTAAGATCATATTGAATATTAGCAGTGGTCGTCTTCTTACCTCTTTGTTGTTGATCCCACTTCGGTTCAAGATACAGATGTAGCTTCCAACAATGTTCTTCATCGTGCCCATTTTTTTGGCAATGTGAACATGCAAGCTTTGTATCCCCTTTCTTCACGGTAGTTTTGTACTTGCTCTTCCCTTTTTCCTTGCCTTCTTTTGATTGGTTGGATTTAGCTGAAGCAAAGTTACCATGAGCACCCTTCCCTTTGGATTCAATGTGCGTATCTTGTACATATACCTCATCAAGGTTAGTAGGATTAAACATAAGTATTGTATGATGTAAATAACTATGTAACACTCCAATAAACTTGAGAAGAGTTTCTTGAGTGTAAAGAGGTATACCCAAAATCAAAGCTCTCTTTCTGAATTCTTTAGTGTATTCTTGTACATTCTGACCTTACCTTGCCTTAAGTTTTTTCAATCCATCATGGCTTGATGTATGTAGCCTAATGGGTAGAATTGATTCTTTAATGTAGCAGTAAATTCATACCAGGAAGAAATAATTTTACCTTTTGTAAGAAGGTCTTCTTGTGTCTTACTCTGCCACCAGATGAGTGTGGTGCCTCCAAGACAGAAAGTATCCAACTAAATATTTTCACTATCATTTGCAAGCTTTTGTATCTTGAAATACACCTCAATATTCCTGGTCCAATCATCTAGCTTTTATGTGTTAAGTTCACCATTATATGTAGGAAAATAAAACTTAATATCAAGTTTCAAATAAGGTAAATCAGACTTATCCTTCTCAGGTTTTTTCTTTGGATTTTAAGAAGTAGTACTGGAGCTTTCAGAAGAAGAAGAATAAAATGGAGAATAAGGATCATAAGGGTCTCCTCCTTTTCCCAAAGCATTATACTATGCTTTCTTCTTATCTGTTTTCTTCTTTGCCTACCTCTCTTGATAAGTTGAAAACAATTTTTCTACTTTGTATGCCATCTAATAGAAAGCCTTGCGTAAGGCCTTCTCATCTTCTTCTCGATATTCTTCATCCACCATTTTCTTTCTTCGATGTGCTCGCCCAATATCTGGATTAAATGCCTCAAGCACACCTTCACATTGCTTTAGCCTTTATCTTGTTAACATTCACAGACTCACAATGCAATGGCTAAGATTCGCTGATACCAAACTTGATTTGAAAATATTCGAGATCTTTTTAACCATTAAATTGTAAGTGAAATTGAATGCTTAGTCACCATTAAAAGACATTAAATATGGATTTTAAAATGCTTGATAATCACGCATAAGTACCAATACAAGTATGCAAACCAGAAGATCGAAGACATTATGTTAAACGAAGTTTGTCCCTGATGGACTATGTCTCTGAGTCCAACTCCAATGAGGACCTATCTTATTAGTCTTCAAAAAAATGCTTGAACATGTACAAAATGCCTCCTTTAACTGCTACAAAGAGACTTTGGCTTCAACAATGAAGTCCTCTCACTCTCCACAATCTCTCAAGAGTTGCTAAAAATCCTCTTACAAATGAGCAAAATATCTCACAAAATCCTTCAAAGACATAATGGCATTCAACCATTCACTCTACAAATCCTTCAATAACCCTTCAATGCATTTTGCAACGCCCCATCATGGTAAATGACATTGTTTATATAGCCAAGGTTACATAACCCACCTCCAAACACATAGGGATTTACAAAGATTTAATCCCAAAGTTAATGAGATAAAGATCCATATATACAAATATGGTCAAATCTCCCTAATATAAAAATAATAATAATAAATAAATTTAAAATTATAATATATATATGGTTTAAAAAACCATAAAATAATATGAATTTGTTTGAAATGTTAGGTAAAAGGGAATTGCCCCCATATTGGGGTCAAAGCCCAACCCATAAAGTAATATAAAATGATTATATCTCATATCTTGTTAAATGTGGAGGATGTGGTGCAATGGTAAGGGTGCTTGGCGAAGGGGGAAGAGGTCACGGGTTAAAACTTGCGGACCTCTCCCCATATCACCATATTTGTTGGCATGTAGTTTTAATACATCAACATATAAAATGGTTGTGGTGGCATATTCTGATGGAAAATGGTATGGTTTGTTGGCCCTTGGATATGGAATATGGTTCGGTGTAATATGGTTACCATAACAAAAATATTTGGGGGGTGAGGGCTTAGCCCTCGGTCTACCCTTTTTCAAAAATAACAACTCTTGAAACTTAAATATAAGTGCCACCATATATTGTTAGGAATGAAACAACAAAATAATGGTTAGAGGAACAATGCAGAGTCTTTAGCGGAGGTAGAGTTCAAGGGTTTGAATCCCTTGGACTCCAATATCTTTTGATAAACTGAACCGCCACCATATATTGTTAGGAATGAAACAACAAAATAATGGTTAGAGGAACAATGCAGAGTCTTTAGCGGAGGTAGAGTTCAAGGGTTTGAATCCCTTGGACTCCAATATCTTTTGATAAACTGAACCGCCACCATATATTGTTAGGAATGAAACAACAAAATAATGGTTAGAGGAACAATGCAGAGTCTTTAGCGGAGGTAGAGTTCAAGGGTTTGAATCCCTTGGACTCCAATATCTTTTGATAAACTGAACCGCCACCATATATTGTTAGGAATGAAACAACAAAATAATGGTTAGAGGAACAATGCAGAGTCTTTAGCGGAGGTAGAGTTCAAGGGTTTGAATCCCTTGGACTCCAATATCTTTTGATAAACTGAACCTGCGACGTGGATACCCACATGGATTCCACATGTCAACTTGTTATTGGTCCACCTCATCTATCAGCTCAACCTTCTATGTCAACATCCAACTGGAATACCACTTGTACATTCATACCTGCCATGTGGAGCTCTATGTTGGCGCCACATCATAATTGTAAAGCCACATGTCACCCTTACAGTGGTGCCACACCCCTTTTTTGTCATTTTACCTATTAGAGGAACAATGCAGAGTCTTTAGCGGAGGTAGAGTTCAGGGGTTTGAATCCCTTGGACTCCGATATCTTTTGATAAACTGAACCTGCGACGTTGATGCCCACATGGATTCCACATGTCAACTTGTTATTGGTCCACCTCATCTATCAACTCAACCTTCTATGTCAACATCTAACTGGAATACCACTTGTACATTCATACCTACCATGTGGAGCTCTATGTTGGCGCCACATCATAATTGTAAAGCCACATGTCACCCTTACAGTGGTGCCACACCCCTTTTTTGTCATTTTACCTATTAGAGGAACAATGCAGAGTCTTTAGCAGAGGTAGAGTTCAGGGGTTTGAATCCCTTGGACTCCGATATATTTTGATAAACTGAACCTGCGACGTTGATGCCCACATGGATTCCACATGTCAACTTGTTATTGGTCCACCTCATCTATCAACTCAACCTTCTATGTCAACATCCAACTGGAATACCACTTGTACATTCATACCTACCATGTGGAGCTCTATGTTGGCACCACATCATAATTGTAAAGCCACATGTCACCCTTACAGTGGTGCCACGTGGCACCCCTTTTTTGTCATTTTACATATTATGTTGCAACTTTAAAACTAAATAACTTTTGCATCCAGGGTTTGTTTTGCATGAAACAGATATTATCGTAAATAACTCGCCAAGCTCTACGCAGTTGTAAGATTTTGTTTTCATTTTGAAGAATTTAATTTTGATCAATATTAGAGTTCCTCCTAGATCACCAAGGAAAAACCCAAAGAAAAAAAAATTATTTAAGAAGAAACTTAGAAATTTTCTCTACGTATATTTTTTCTCTTTCCCATAATTGACAAAATTTCAAAAATTTACAAAAATAGATTTCTACTTCAAAAATTATGCCAATGAACAATAGTATGACCTATCCACACGTTCTTGTATGGCATGTTCATTTTTTGCCTCTAAAGTCGTGCTACACTTTCCAAAAAAAACCAGTTTTATGGTATTGATAATATGAAATAAATGCTTCAATCAATACCTTGGGATTTGTGCCCACATGTGCTGATGTCCGTCCCTGTCAGAATGTTGTATGGTCACTTTCTTGGCTACCTTGGGAAATGTGTTGTTGATTCTTCTTGGAAAGCATGCCAAATTTTCTTGGGAACCCTTTCTCCTTCTTCACTCTTCTCTTTCTCTTCTTGGCAGTACATATTTCATTTTTCCCTTTCTCATTATTTTATAATTTAATTCTAGTAACTACCTTCCGAACTATCAATCTAAGGGATAGGATTAGTTCACTAGATCTAGGGTCCATATTAAATGCACTTTTTAATAATAAATGCTAATTGTTAAAAACATTACTTAAATATGACCCACAACTCAGAAAGTACAAAACATCTCTTTTTATTTACATAAGGTCACCTTTTACATAAATACAACTTAAGGAACAAAAGGTATTTTATGTCCCCCTCATCACACACACACCAAAATTATAAGGGAGGACCTTTAGAGTAAACTATTTCAATAGTCCCTCCTAACGAGGGAGGTCCTTTCGACACCATCTGAATATCCATCTCTATTTCTTGAAGCAACTCTCTCCTACTCTGGAACACGTCACATAGATAATTGCTTGAACGTGAACTAGAACTCTGATGCTTGAGACTCCACATGAGCCTCATAAACCTGCTCATCATCTCTAGAATGATTGAGTCTCCTACCATTTCTATGAAGAGATCCACTCTCCTTATCAAAATAAATGTAAATAAAATGCTCACCAGCTGCATCTATTTCTCCATCCTCAGAATATGAATAAGATAGCCACCCTCCTAACCCTAGATGTACAACATATCCCCTCAACACATACAACCTATCCCTGCAATCACCAAGAAGGATTGTTGTGCCAACTGGCTCTTCTTCATGGTAAAGGAAAACATGACCAAACCTGACCATCAATCCATAACCATCATCCTTTAAATATGACATCAAGAGTTTACTAACTACCATCCTAGGAACAAAAAGAAATCCATGTACCTCTAGGAACTCACCAAGGTGCAATTGGAACCTAACTAATCCAAAACCTCAAACTGCTACATGTCAACTATCGATATATGTCTGCACATGTTAAAGAAATGTAACTTTGGAAAATACTCTATTGTATGTTTATTGTACTTGTATTATTCCTCCTTCGGGAGATGTCCTTGATGTAATTGGTCCTATAAAAGTCTTGAGGTAAAACCTCATTTGTAAGTCAGGTCAATAGTACCCACAAATGTATTTTATAAATGTTATTTTGAGTCTTCCTAGGTAGGTTAGCTCTAATTAAAGAACTAGGCCGAACTAGTTAGGTAATTAGGTCACTCACTTGATGAGTATAAATAGGCGAGGTGCCTCCCTCATTTAGACACATCCCTCACACATGTAAGTGTACAAGAGAGAGAGTGAGGAGGTTCACTGGAGGGAGGAATTTGTTGGTATTATTCTTGGGATTCTTCTTTGTAGTTGGTCAAATTCTATATTGAGAAATTTTTGTTGGGTTTTCTCCCCCAAGAGGGTTTCCAGGATAAATATTTGTGTTCTTTTGTCTTGCTATGATTGTCTTTCTTTCAGTGATCCTATTGCATATGGTTATGATGTTATGATTGTAAATATCTAAAGTTATTACATAACCATTAAAATATTAACATGGTATCATATCTACCCTGAAAAAAGTCTTTATGTAGTTGTGACACTGCTACTGTAGATTAGAGCTTCATGCTTGAAACCCTAGAAGGAAAAATCTAGTCATCCAGGAATTTTCACTATAACTCGATTTTGGTGAAGGATTAGGATATGAAACTCGGGTATGTCGAATATGATATGTTTATATACCTTTTGTAAAAGTTTCATCCTCATATTAGATGTACTTTAGGAAACATGATCCCTCCAGAAGAGGGTTCCAACCTCTTATAGAATTTAGTCTTAAACATGTGACCTAGGAATAAATGATATATCTCAAGATAGGAAGATCCAAATCGAATTTCATAAGATTTTCTAGATAGAGAACAGAGTGTATTTTATTTGGTGCAAGTTTTAGAAGCCGAAGTTGAAACAATGACATGTGGTAGTCCATACACTTTCTCTATACTGAACCAGTCCATAAAAAGGTCACTTGGGAAACTTAGCATTAGTTCCACTTGGTGAATCCAATATTGATCTAACCTATGGTGTTGGACATAAGACAAATAATAATACCTCAAGATGAACTTCCATACCTTGAGGATCATGAAATTTGAATATGTACATCATAATTAATACTGGACAATTCAGTAGAAGAAAGTTGAAGAAAGTAGGGAATCAAATATTTTGCAGTTATGTCTAGATTTGCAAAAAGGAGTATACTTCCACTTCGGCTGGAGGAGGTGCATATTTCTATCTAATAATATATACAAGTCACAAAAGTTGAAAAATTAAGGTTTCTTTGTCAAACCCTAGGTCCACCAAAAGCAATATTCCAGAAAAGCATTGAAGCAAGCATCCAGTTGAAGGAATCTTTTTGGAGCTGAGAACTTCTGGGCATGGAAGTATAGATTTCTTCTTATACTTGGAAGAATATGCCAAAAGCAAAGCATACAAGATAAGTGTTTATTTATTTATTTATTTTTATTTGAGTTATTAGAATGTTTAGATTATATTGTTCATGCAAGTGTGATTTACAGTAGTATGCATAATGCTAATCATACATTTGAATTTAACCTGCAGGAAAGATCATGTGACGAAGACTCATTGAAGAAGACTTCAAAATTTTCTACAAGGTTGAAGACAACCAGTCCAATTAGCCTACACCTCACATGATTGTGTCAGATGGTCTTGACATCAAGATGACCTTTGTGTGTTATCCATCGAATATACACTTCTCTGTCTGAGTGATGATACTAAATTTTTTGTCACACAAAAGGACAAATGGATTGAAGAGCCTAGTTTCTATAGAGGGATATGGTCTTAATTATTCAATCCTTACTTCATTATTTACAATTTTTTGTTGTGATTTTAGGGCATACACCCAGATGGTAGTCTAGCAACTCACATTTTACATGTGATTTGACCACATCAAAATCATGTTTTATCCTAAAAGTTGGAAACACGAGTTTCCTCAAGGAAACCCGCATGTTACACATAGTTTTACCTTGTTATACTCATGTGTCCCTTAAAAACCGTTAAAAATAAAAAAGTTATTAGTAAAAAAGGTGGTTGAGGTCGATATGATAACCTCCCTTCCCGAACTGCTCCATCATCGTAATTCCTATTCTCATTTTATCATACAAGCATGAGAGAGGCTAGAGGAGAGGGAGAAACCATTGGAGTTAATGTTATGATGGAGGATTCTCATTGGAAAAGAGGAGCAAGGAGATATAGAACTTGGTTTCAGGAAGTAAATTTCAGAATGAGGTAATTGTACTTGTTTCAAGCATTTGATCAATAAAGAGATTGGTTCTTTCCCAATAAATGGTGTACACGTTTTGTTATTGAATGATTTATGTTCATGAACTTGATCTTATTTTAAGTTCAGTTCTTTTACTTGTTCATATTTCATATTTATAATATCCAAAGGTGTTTTGAGAAAGGCATTTCTCTCTTGCAGGTGTTGAAACATTTGATTGAGGATTGTATTAAAGAAAGGTTTTAAGCTAGGACCAGCCTTCAAGGAAAAGGTATGCTCTCTCAATCATTTAAACCTTGTTTCATTATTTTTTAGAGTGTAATCTTGGTTTGGGTCTAGGTACAATTTGTTACAGTCTGACAAAAAACCCTAGTACATTGGTGACCTCCTTAACCCTAGTCATAGGAACACATTCACTAACAATAGAATTGGCAACCATATTGGGGAGTGTCTGTTGCTTTGGGGTTTTATTGCAAGTTTTTATTCCAGTCTTTGTATCTTTTGGTCCTGGTTTGAATTTGTAGAAGTCAGTGTGTTTTGAGTCCAACCTAGAATTTTGGTCTATTTGAGTTCTAATTCTTTTTTTTAATATTTTAGGACAAAACATGAGTGCATGTTGTCTGCACTAGCACGTTCTCTAAAAAAACACAACTTGTCTCTTATGTAGTTGTGTGTCAGACACAAGTTTCTCACTGAACAGATGGGTGCTTTCTTGTAGCCATTGTTGGAAAGTTAGGGTTTCCATTTTTATTTGTCCTTTAATATTTGAGTTCAAAAATATTCCAAGAGTCTTGTTGGTGTAATTCCAACACTTTGGTCTTTAATTTCAATAAATTGCAACTTCTTTTAAGTCATTTTGGTGTGAGGGTTAGTGAAGAATACTTTGTTTAGTCTTGCTACTTGGTTTATATTTAGGTTGAATGTGGTTTGGATCACTACTTATCAACCTATGTTGATTCCCTACTCAAGTCTTTATCTTGTTTTTGGTTGTTTGAATAACCCTTTTTCTTCCAAGTTGAACAACTATGTCTTAGGTGTTGTATTTCGAAGTCACTTGTTGTCAATCCTCTTTGGTTGTTTAATGTCTGTTCTTATAAAACTTAGTCCAGAGTCTGATTTGTCTAATCTTTTTCATCTGATTTACATATTATTCATACTTCATTGTTCTTATTTCATTTTGAAAAAAAAGAAAAAGAAAATGCAAGTCATATGCATTATAAGCTAGTTGCATTAGTCATAGGTGAATTTTCATGTTTTTGAACTTTCAAAAGGAAAAAGAAAAAGCTTTTATATTTAGATTCACATAGTTAGTTTCGTTTATTTCAAGAAATAAAGGCTAAGTGAAAACATTGTTTTTGAAGCTTATTACATTATACATGTTTCATTTTCTTGTTGAGTCTGAACATTCCACCAGTTTCACGACCACTTCCTCTCTGAGTAATTAACAACCTTTAAAAAGAACGCTCATAATTAAAATAAATTAGTAAGTTTTCTTTTTAGGGACAAAACATACTATTCTAGGCTAGTGTTTTGTGTTAAGAATTATCTCTAAACTACCCAAAACTATTAAACTCAAACACAATGTTCATTCTTTAAGGAAATCCAACCTTACAAATAGGTGAACTAGAAAGTTCTTCTTACATAGGAGTTAAGCACAAGGTCATGCAAGATTGAGTTGTGGATATAACCATCCAATATTCAATTGAGCATATACCAGAGTTGATGCACAGTCGAGGATTCATTTAGTGCCATCTTTGGCTCCGTGTGGTGTCGGTGTTGCTTGAGATTCAGGCTTAGCTACTCTTCCCATGCACACCGACTGGATTGGTGACTATTACGTCAGGACCTCTTGGTGAGTTTGGAATCCATAGTATTTTGACCTCTAGGGCTCTTACATATGTGACATTGGAATGTTATTTCCACTGTACCTAGGACAGACATGGGAGGATACCCCGTGCAGGTCTTTAGAAAAAAGGTTGGTGATTAAAACACTTGCCCTAAAGTGATTTTATTGTGGAACTTGGGTAACTATCCTTCACCCTTCACTCATTAGTCATGGGCCCTCATCATCCCAAATTTCCCTTTGGAATGTATCTTTGTCTGCTTGGGATGATACTTAGGATTTTTCTAGTGGTGTGTTGTTTGGATTGCTTTTGCTTTAGATTTTCCTTAGGTGTGTTTGATTTAATTCATTATTTGCAGAGGACCAATCCCTCCATAGGTCAAGAGGTTGCAAAACCTTCCCCTGCTTACAGTGGATCCCCCACCGCCACCTCAAAGGTGACGAGTTAATATAAGTGGTTATTTCAAACTAATAGGGATAAGTGAAATTATTGGAGAACTTGAACTTCTTAGACATACTCCACATGCTCCTCATACAGTATAGGTGGAATATCTACAAGCGAAAGAGTTTGCAAGAAATTTTAACCCACCTTTGACTGACTTAGAGGATTCAGTTCTTGTGGAAGTAATTCCATTTGGTCAATCGGGGAATGGTGTTACTTTAGGTTTTGTCATGGCTAACACATGGGAATGATCGTGAGATATTTACGCTCCCATGTCAGCTATGTTATCAATTGGATTATGTCCTCCTCATGTAAGTGTACTAGTATCCAACACCCATTTTGCACCACTAGTTCCTTTGAACTTCACTTCAATAACTTCTCTTCACCTAGTACTCGAGTGATTAGTCCTCATGTATCTGTGAATACCACTACTTGATATTCTAATGTAATTTTTATTAGCATACCTATTGTACCTTTTATGTCCTCGCATTTATTTCACAACTTTAAAAACAATCCTAGTAGTTATGTCCCTTTCATGCAGGATTTTCCTTGGTATGGGGGGCACATTCCTCCTTCCTCACCATTTCTTGACTCTTTGCATACTTAATCTGGTGCATATTCTGGAATCCAAAATCACTTCACAGGGTTTATTTTTCAAAATGTTGGCCAAAATTCGACTATACCAGATGGGAGTTCTTATTTTTCATTATTTGGTGGAAGGAATACTACTCATGTGTCTACAACTCCTATTTCAGTTGAAAATAGCCAATCTCAATATAGTGCACCCCAAGGAAGTAACCCTTTATCTTTTAGGTGGAATCTGTTTTAAACTATTTTCACTTCACATCTAATGGTTGGGAGAAACCTCAACCAACCTCACATGAATTTTTGTTTAGGTACTTCTTCCCACCAAACTCCTTGTTGTAAAGGAAAGTGTCCTATGGCTAGGGTTTAAGAGGCCATCAACATACTGGGGTTGAAAGGTGGATGCATATAGTTCTGCAAGTATATATAAGCAAGATTTAGAGATAAGAAAGGTCCACACCTGATTAACTGAAGGCTGGTCCAAGCTTTCTCTTCAATCCTCTTCTTGCTCCTCTCACTCCAAGAGACCTGCAAAACGAATTATACCTTCCTCAAACCAATATGACCACATATAAACAAATGATAATCAAATAAACATGAAATAATGATTTGATTAACATCATAATATGATCATAAACAGAGTTTCAATCACACATTGAACAATGATTTGGGAAGAAGAAGGACATCACATCTTTATTAATCTTGAAAACAAGTACAAGTATACCTTCTCTTCAAGTTCGGCACCTCACGAAACCTTGATCTGGTTCTGTTGCTTCTCTTCTCCAAAGAACTCAGCCTCCAAGCTCTGCAACACAAGGGGATGATCTCCAAGGCAAAGGTGTGGGCAAAGAGAGCTCCAAATCCTCCAGCATAACAATGCAAAGACTCAAGTCTCCTCTCATGGACCTACCTACCTATATTTATATGCTTAAGGAAGAGTTAGGGGTGAAGAAAAATTAGTTACAACTGAAGGAGTCAGTTGCATAACTACCCAAACTACTCGAATTTCAAAAGACGTGTTTTTTGACATTTTTAAGAGGCATACGCAGGTTGCAGAAACAACAGTCACATACACGAGAAATACACGCGGGTTGCCAATACATAAAGTAGCGTTTATATAGCAACTCGCGTACATACACGGGTATGATAGAGATCAAGTTGCGTACGTACGTGGGTTTCCTTAAGGGAAAGTCGCGTACAAACAAAAAAACTCATTTTTAGGGTATTTATGGGCATTTTCAGACTTTGGTGTATTTTGGAAAGTTTTAGCTAGCATAAATATATTTCCAATGGTGTAGAGATGAGGTCAAATGGAGTTACAAAACTCAATATATGGGTCCTCCAAGTTTGGTGTTTTTTCAGTGACATTCAATGACCTTCATGAAGTGCCGTCATGGAAGTGTCGACATGCGACGGAATCATGGGAAAGTGGTCACAGGTAGAGATGTGTCATTTTGAGCTATAACACTCCTCAAACACTACTACATTTCGATCAAAAATCCGACGGTTTTTTCCGACGGCGCGTGGATTTTTTCTTTTAACCGTGCCAAAAATCAGAAAGATAAATTTTTTTTTTGAAATGGTGGGGATAAGCGTCGCTTAAGCGACACATTGGCTTTCAAGCGTCGCTTAAGCGACGGATATCCTCCTAAGCGTCGCTTAAGCGACGGCGGTTAAATTGCCCATTTATTTAATAATTTCTTAAGCGTCGCTTAAGCGACGACACTTAAAATGCTCAATCATTTAATAATTTGTCGTAATTGGTTAATTATTTAAAATGGAAAGCGACGCTTAAGACATTATCCCACACACATTAAAATGGAAAGCCTAGGTTCATTTTTCATATAAATAGATGTACGGCTAGGGTCATTATCTCACACACTGAGTCTCACACTTATCTCTTGGGCAAGAAGTGCGAAATTCCTAAGGGTTTTTTTTTGGTGTTGCTCTTTTGTGGGGATCTTCCCACTTGGTCTTGTATTTTGGCGTTGCTATTTTGTGGG
>LPNX010531265.1:827751-960883 GCA_001517045.1 Pseudotsuga menziesii | reverse complement strand
CAATTTATGGATTACCATGCACGGAATAGAAGTGGAGATGATATTCTTCGAATGCCCGCAGATGGTTCTGCATTTAGAGACATAGAGGAAAAATGGCCACATTTTAAAGAAGAACCTCGTAATGCTAGACTTTCTTTGGCAGTGGATGGTGTCAATCCATTTAGAGAGTTGAGATCTACTTGCTCGGTTTGGCCTGTTTTTGTCATCAACCATAACATTCCTCCATGGATGTCAATAAAGAGGGAGCATATAATGTTGTCAATGATTGTTCCAGGTATAATTTGTACTTTAGAACAATGTTTTTTTAATGCATTAGTATTTAATTTGTCATGAAGATCAATATTGTTGCATATTCAGGTCATATATATATTTCATTTACTTATATGTATTGTATTTGTTGTTTTCTTTTAGGTAAGTACATAGTTAAAGATATGAATGTATATATCGAGCCTCTTGTTGATGAACTAGTTAAGCTATGGAATGGTGTCACTATGTATGATGTCTCTAGACCAGTAGGGCAAAGGGAATTTCAATTCCATGCAATGCTTGCTTGGACAATTCACGATGCTCCAGGGCTAACACATTTTTGTGGTCTTCAAACAAAGGGAAAATTTGCATGTCCAGTTTGTGGTCTGGTATATATATTGGTATATTACGATATTGCATGTTTTTTGTTTACTTTTTTGCTTAAATTTGAAAAATATATTGATGAGACGTGTTCATTGTTACAGTATGTTCTACCTGTATCTCTCCCAGACAACTTTGACAATAATGTCAAACAGGTCATATATGATCTTGGAAAATACATGAGGTAATTAGAAACAATATTTTTCACGCATCATCATGTAATTTGTTTAATTCGTTGTATAACTTATATGAATTGACATTTGTTTTAGTCAATCATGTAGATTTGTACTACAATGTTAAATTTTCGTCGTTAAATGATATCATTATTTTCTTGGTTTACATGTAGATGGTTGTCATCTAAAGAAATCCACAAAGAAGATATAAAGTATTGGAAGAGAGAAATTCCTCGTTTAATGTGTCAAATGCAGAGATTTCTACCTTCGACATTTTTCAATGCACAAGAACACTACCTCATACACCAAGTTGAGAAGATTGAATTGTGTGGACCTACACACGCAAGGTCCATGTGGATGGTTGAGAGGCACCTGAAATTTATGAAGGCTTTAGTTAGAAAAAGAGCACATCTAGAGGGTTCTATGATGGAGGGATACATGGTATTTCAAGCCATGGTGTATATTGTTGAATATCTTCCAGGGTTGACGTTTATTAAGACGGAATTAGATCGATGCATTGGTGATCCAAACTCCACTAAGAAATTAGAAGGAGAGTACCTGATGGGGAAAGGTAAATCGAGGAAGATCAAAGGTAATTATTAAATGGTGTTATATATCATTAATGTTAATATTAATCGTACATAATTATTTCATTTTTAATATTCATTAATGATATGCATCATTAATATTTATAATGTTACATTGCGTTAAGTAATTATAAATTTCTAAGTTGATTTATGTAATTTTATTTTCATGCAGTTGGTCGCGAGTGGGATGCACTACATTTGTACGTCGCAAACAATCTTGATTGGATGAAGGTATGGATTGAACGATGTAATCAATCTAGTCGAGGACTATCATGGGAAGGTGTGGCTTCATTGGTTAAAGAAGCACATCGCAATGGAGATGGCAATCTAACAGAAAGGGAAATTGATTTAGCATATGGTTTAAAAGATAAACAAGTAAGCATGATATTATAAATATAAGCCATAATATTTTCAATTATGTCGATATTCATGCTCAGGCTTAAAACCCAAAAGTCTTGCTCCCAGTACAGTTGATCAAAGTGTTTCAAGTTGAGAGTCAGATCAAGGTGGCTACACTACTTCCAAAGTGTTAAACTAAGATGTTTTCAGTGCTAATGCAGTCTTTTATGTGAATGACACTAAGTGAATGAGACTAAGTGCAATTCTTGGGTGACTTTGACAAAATTATTGATCAAAGTGTTTCAAGATGAGAGTCAGGTCAAGGTGGCTACACTACTTCCAAAGTGTTAAACTAAGATGTTTTTAGTGCTAATGCAGTCTTCATTCTGTGAATGAGACTAAGTGCAATTTTTGGGTGACTTTGACGAAATTATTAACCAAGAGGTCTAATTGCAACAGATCTCTCATACAAGTCTCCTACCCAATCCAATTAGAAAGAGGGTTAAAAACTTCAGTCAACTATACAAGTAAAAATGTTCAAAATTTGATGAGTGGTGATTTATGAAAACTCAAATCAAGCAATTAGAGAACCAACTGAATGAACCATATCTAATACCTTATCCCCTATTCACCATAGAACACTGATAATGTTACAGGGAAATGATTTGACTACATAGTACCAACCATGCGACCATTACTTACATCCCTCTACCATAACTACCCAACATAAATGGATAATCTTAGAATCTAATAAAATGGGTAATAAAAAATGCCATCGCTTTCAACCGATCTAAGTACACAAGTCATCACATAAAGCAATTTGGCCAATAGATTAAAAAAACATGTGAAGGCACCCTCCCCTATCGTAAAGGTAAAATCAAATTGTCCAGTGGGTAGAGGGTAAAGCAGGCGGTGATGGACCGTAAATCCGAGCACGCAGAGCCATAGACATACTCCTTCCCACTGTTAGAATTTCATCATTAAGCTAGCATTATATTTGGATCTTTACTGAGAGAATAATAAGCACAACAATCGAACACAAGAGTCAATTACCACAGTGTTTATCCTCGAGGAAACCATAAATGGTGAAAACCCCGCAGCTTCCTCAGAGATAGAATCAACACCAAACTAGAAAAGCCCCAAAACAGTAAGTGATCTCCCGATATAACCTTCTTCTTGTCTAGCCCCAGTGTCTTCTCCTTCCTCAACTATGTGCTACACTTGAGTGTGTATCAGTTGTGTGATAAATAGAGACTCCAGTTCTCTATTTATACTAATCCCAACATGACTAAAACCCTACCAGGGCCGACCTCTACTAGGAGAGTCTAATAACCCTAGTGCCCCAGAATTGCAGGGACTTTAACCCTTAGACAATAGGAGGGTTACCCACAATGACTTGACATGACTTGTTTACATGGTAGACCTTCTCTATAGGAACATCAGGGCATGACATAACTCAAGTACATCCCGAAATAAACATCGGGTTACAATATATAAGAAATACAAGTGAAATACATTCTGAAATTACATATACATCAACACTCCCTCTTAACTAGGAAGGTATTCTTTCGACACAATTTTCAGCACAAGTCTTCTTCTCTGTAGTTTCTGGATCATCAATGAGTCCTCGTCATCTTCAAGTCTTCTTCATCTTCAAGTCATCTTCATCTTCAAGTCTTCTTCATCTTCAAGTCATATTCATCTTCATCACTCGGTCTGGATCATCACTGGACATCATCACTGGATCTGGATCATCACTGGGCATCATCACTAGATCTGGATCATCACTCGATCTAGATCATTTCTGCTGGATCATCATCATTGGATCTGGATCATCACTGGGCATAATCACAGGTGCTATCTCTTGATTCTTCTCCTCATAGGAACCTCTACAGATCCAGTCCTTTTTCATACTGGATGTATCATCTCAGAGCTAGTCCTTTTTCATACTAGATGAGGCATCACAGAGCTGGTCCTTTTTCATACCAGATGAGGCATCACAGAGCTGGTCCTTTTTCATACCAGATGTGGAAGCTACTCAGAGCTAGTCTTTTTTCATACTAGATGAGCCTTCTCAGAGCTAGTCCTTTTTCATACTAGATGAGGCATCACAGAGCTGGTCCTTTTTCATACCAGATGAGGGATCATAGAGTTGGTCCTTTTTCATACCAGATGTGGCAGCTACTCAGAGCTAGTCCTTTTTCATACTAGATGAGCCTTCTCAGAGCTAGTCCTTTTTCATACTATATGAGGCATCACAGAGCTGGTCCTTTTTCATACCAGATGAGGCAACACAGAGCTGGTCCTTTTTCATACCAGATGTGGCAGCTACTCAGAGATAGTCCTTTTTCACACTAGATGATTCTTCATAGAGCCAGCCCTTTTTCATCCTGGATGTGACATCTACACAGAGCTAGTCCTTTTCATACTAGATGTGTCTTCACAGAGCCAAACCTTTTTCATGTTGGACATGGCATCCACATATACCTGAAAATGGAAGGAACCATTCATCTCACCATGTCACAGCTCTTACATCCGACCATGGAAGGAACCAATCCTCTCACCATGTCAGAAGAGCTTAGCATGGACACACCACTTCCTCTTGGGAGGAACCTCGATCTGGAGAAAACTAAGCTTCTCCCTGAAGTACTCAAACTTCACCCTAGCCAATGGCTTAGTCAACACATCATCTATCTGTTCGTTCGTCGCAACATACTGGAGCTTCACCGCTCCTCTCTGCACCATATCCCTGATATATTGATACTTGATCTCGATATGCTTCGACTTGTCATGGAATACTAGATTCTCTGACAACTTTACACAACTATGGTTGTCATAGTATATACAAGTAGCATCTAACTGGAGATCAAATAAATCAGACAGTAGCTTCCTCAACCATACTGCCTCACAACTAGCTGAACAGGCTGCAACATACTCTGCTTCAGATGTACTCAGTGCCACACAGGATTGCTTCCTGCTAAACCATGAGATCACACCTGATCCCATACTGAAGCAACACCCTGAAGTGGTCTTCCTATTGATGGCACTGCCTGCCCAATATGAATCAACATAACCCTCCATGTTAATCCTTTGATCCACCTTATACTCGAGCCCATAATCAACCGTACCCTTCAGGTACCTCAGAATATGATTTGCAGCAGTCAAGTGAACATGTCTCGGATCTGTCAAGTATTGGCTTAAGGTTTTCATAGCAAAGAAAATATCTAGTCTCGTGTTCATCAGGTACATCAAGGACCCAATCATCTGACGATACATTGTGGCATCAACTGTCTCTGATGAAGCATCACTCAATAGCTTCAAGTTTGATGCCATAGGTGTGGTTAATGCCTTGCAGTCCATCATCCCAAATCTCTTCAGGATATCTACTACATACTTTCCTTGTCCAAGAAATATTCCATCTGTAGTCTTCCACACCTCCATACCTAGGAAATAATGCATCATTCCCAAGTCCTTCATCTTGAAATCAACAGCAAGCTTTCTCTTCATATCAGCAATCAACCCATCCATACCTGTCACAAACAGATCATCTACATATAGTAGAAGTATCACCGGGTTTCCATCTTCCACCTTATAGTAAAGGTTGGAATCTACTTTACTCTTGGTAAAGCCCAAACTGGATAGAAAGCTATCAATTCTTCCATACCATGTCCTGGGTGCTTGTTTCAAACCATACATGGCTTTCTTCAATCTACACACATGAGACTCCTTGTCATGTGTCTCAAAACCGAGTGGCTGCTCCACATACACTTCCTCTTCTACTACACCATTCAAGAAAGCAGTCTTGACATCCATTTGGTGTATCTTCCATTTCATCACTGCAGCCAGAGCAAGTACCGATCTGATGGAAGTGTATATGGCTATAGGTGCAAAGGTTTCTTCATAGTATATTCCTTCTTTCTAAGAGAAACCCCGAGCCACAAATATTTCCTTATACTTTTCAATGCTACCGTCTGCAACATGCTTGATCTTGTAGATCCATTTGGAAGTTACAACTAAATTCCCTTCTGGTCTTGGGACAACATCCCAAACATCATTCTTCATGATCGATTGATACTCTTCGATCATCGCATCCTTCTATTCTTTTTGTTCTGCCGTTTCTTTATATTTGGAAGGTTCTTTATCAATGAAATCACATAGTAAAGATACATAACTAGAACAGGATCTGGTCCTCTTTCTTTCTCTGAGATTCTCTTCTGGAACCCCATATCTTTTTGCACCTTGGATAATCTCTCGTACCCAAGCAGGTTTCCTCTTGTGAGGATTCTTCTCCTATGGTGGATCTACAGGTTTTTATGGTTCTTCAAATTCTTGATCTTCTTCTTGAGTTTCTTCGTTCATGATTGTATCATGAATTCTGGGAGCTTCTGCTTCTTTAGGTTCTTCAGCAGGTTTCTTTTTGGATTTGATGTAGGCTGAATCTTCGTTAAATGTTACATCCCTGCTAATGTCAATATTTTTGAACCCTGGGAAGTATATTCTGTAAGCCTTCGAGCTTTCAGAGTATCCCACAAATATACCCTTCTTTCTTGAAGGATCTAATTTTGTTCTCTTCTCTTTTGGAATGTGTATGTAAATAGGACAGCTGAATATTCTAAGATGCCTGACTTCTGGTTTCTTACCGGAGAAGACTTCTTCAGGAGTCTTGTTCTTGAGTACTGTGTGTGGAGTACGGTTCTGTACATACACTGCTGTTCTAGCTGCTTCTGCCCAAAGATGCATAGGAAGATCTTGATCATGAAGCATAGCTCTTGTAGCTTCCATGATAGTTCTATTCTTCCTCTCTGCAATCACATGCTATTGTGGATTGTGAGTGGACAACTCCCTCTTAATCCCTGAGTCCTTAGATAGTTCCTTGAACTCATTTGAAGTGAATTCTCCGCTAGTGTCTAATCGAAAAGTCTTGATCTTCTTTTAAGTATGGTTCTCGATCAAGGCTTTGAATTACTTGAACTTTCTAAACACTTCATCTTTATTCTTCATGAAGTAAATCCATGTCTTCCTAGAAAAGCCATCAATAAAAGAGACATAGTACACATACCCGCTTAGTGAGCTTGATGACATTGGTCCACATACATCGGAGTGGATGATTTCTAAGATTCCTTTTGCTTTGATCTCACTATTTGGAAATGTCTTCTTTGTGTTCTTTCCTGTCGCACATCCTTTGCAGACCCCTTCATGTTTTGCTTGAATTTCTAGAAGACCTTCAACAGCTTTGCTTGCAAGTGGTAGTGCTCTGTAATGTACATGTGCAGGCCTTCTATGCCAAAGTTCATTTGGTTCTGCTGTGTCATGAACCAAAGCTTGTTCTGGTTGGCCCTTCAACTTGTATAGACCTCCTTCTTGTTCTCCAATCACTATTGCATCGTCAAAATTCTTTCCCTTTGGCCACATAAGAACTTGGCCATCTACAAAAGTAACCCTCATTCCTTTTGCATCCAATGTAGATATGGAGAGGAGGTTCTTCTTTAGTCCTGGAACAAATAATACTTTCTTCATCTTCAAAGAATTTCCAGAGTCTAGTTTATAGAAGGATTAACCACTACCTTTTATTGGATATTGGTAGTCATCCCCAAGTTTCACCTTGTGAGGTGACTCATGTTCAGATAGCTGCACAAATGATTATTTGAATCCCATCATGTGCTTATAAGCACCACTGTCTATAAGCCAATCATTGCTTCCATGTGAAACAGTTCCCGTGAGAGCGGAGATTAGTACATATTCATCCTCACTCTCTTGTCTGATTCTCTTTGTGGAAGGTTCATCATCCTCTACAGCATGGGCATGATGTCTTCTCTTGTTTCCCTTCTTCTTTAGATTTCTTTTGTTAGGGCAGAATCTAGATATGTGACCTTTCTCATCACATGTGTAACATCTAATAGTATTCAGATATTTTCTAGAGTGTGAGATCTTACCTTTGGAGTGATAATTGCTCCTCCTGTTTTTCTTGGAGTGAACTGTGAGAGATTGATCTTCACTACCCATATTCTCTTCTCGAGCTGCTATCCAAGCTTATTCTTGAGAGCATTCTTCCCATAGTCTGCTGAACTTGACTAACTTCTTTCTGGCACATATTCCTTCAATGAAAGAGTCCCATGATCTAGGGAGACCATTCAAGGTGGTCATCACAATCTCTGCATTTTCCACTTCTTCATCTACTGCTTCTAGCTGCTCCTTGATCTTAGAAACCCTTGTAAAGTAAGACTGAATAGTCTCAGCATTCTGGATCTTCACATTCTTCAATTGGTTTCTCAAAGTCATCTTCTTGTTTATGTTCTTCCCTTCAAACAATTTGGTTAGGGAATTAAACATAGCTTTAGGTGTCTTGAGGGAGGACACCTGTGGTATGAGATGATCCTTGATAGAATCAGTAATGATTCTCTTTGCCATAACCAACTTCTTCTTATGCAAGGCCTTATCCTCATCTCCCTCTGGAACTGGAACCTCCTCATTGATATAGGAGTCCAACTCATTCTCTTCCAGGACCAGGCAGATCCTATACTCCCAAGCTCGGAAGTTATCATCTCCCTTAAAATTTTCATCAAGCTTGGTATGATGAGACATCTTAAACTGAGAACCTCAAATGGAAATACAAAATATTTATATCTTACCAGGTCAAGATGTCGGATCAAGATTTGGAGCTGAAATCCTGCAGTGCTGGTTCAGTAGCAAATTAGGGTTTTTCTTTTCTGGAGATTTGCCCACCCAAATGCCTTGAAATTTATCCCTAACTTCGATTTTGGGGAGGATATCAATCCAGGCCTGGGCTCACTGAAAAATTCCTCTTCTGTGAAAATCCCTAATTTTCGATAGTAGTGTTGGGTCCAAAACTGAAAAACCTCAGAATTGGATTCTGCTTTGACAGAAAGATGTGCCCTAAGGAGGAGAGTTATTCCACCTTACGTTTGCTGAAAATATGTGGAGGAAGATCCACAAACTAGGAATCCCTAGTTCCTGCAGCTGCACAGTGTCTTCTTCTCAGGTTAGCTCTGATTCCATGTTAGAATTTCATCATTAAGCTAGCATTATATTTGGATATTTACTGAGAGAATAACAAGCATAGCAATCAAACACAAGAGACAATGAACACAATGTTTATCCTCAGGGAAACCATAAATGGTGAAAACCCCGCAACTTCCTTAGAGATAGAATCAACACCAAATTAGAAACGCCCCAAAACAGTAAGTGATCTCCCAACAGCAGTAACCTTCTTCTTGTCTAGCCCCAGTGTCTTCTCCTTCCTCAACTATGCGCTACACTTGAGTGTGTATCAGTTGTGTGATAAATAGAGACTCCAGTTCTCTATTTATACTAATCTTGACATGACTAAAACCCTACCAAGGCCGACCTCTACTAGGAGAGTCTAATAACCCTAGTGCCCCAGAACTGCGGGGACTTTAACCCTTATACAATAGGAGGGTTACCCACAATGACTTGACATGACTTGTTTACATGATAGACCTTCCCGATAGGAACATCGGGGTGTGACATAACTCAAGTACATCTCGGAATAAACATTGGGTTACAATATATAAGAAATATAAGTGAAATACATTCCGAAGTTACATATACATCAACACCCCCCAGCACCATGTATGGATATCTAAGGATTAGAGTGAGGAAATGAGTCTATAAAATCCAAAGTAGTAAATCTTATAGCCTGGGCCAGGGAGTCTAATATCTTAGTACCTATAGCAGCGGTCACCGCGATTATTGAAGCGGTGGCCACCACAGTCACCAAGGTCCAGAAATCCATAGCTATGGTTTGTGTGCCTACTAAATAAACTTAAAATTTCACAACCCAGATAAGATAAATACATTGCATCTCTTCCTATTCTTACAGAAGAAGCAGAGATCGAAAACATGTAGAGAAAGAAAAATAATTGAAGGGGATTTGTGAGTACTGACCGTCTCCATCCTTGTCAAACAAACTGAAAGCCTCCTTGAACTCAGAGATCTGTTCCTCTGTTAGCTTGTCCATCATTTTCACGTAATGTAAGCAGATAGAGCGAAATACCAAATTTTTAATCGTATTATCCATAAATCCTGGGCGAAATACCAATTTTTCAACCTATTATCCATAAATCCAGTGAACCATCTTCATTTCTCCTCCCAATCTGAAAAAATCGGGCGAATTTGGATAAATATCTCCTTCAAATTGGAAAAATCGGGCGAATTTGGGCAAATATCTCCTGCAAATCGGAAAAATTCGGGCGAATGTAGGCAAAAATCAATATTTTCGTGGGCTAATATTAATTTTCTAGTTTTTCCCTCTTTTGGGATGAATGTGATTTACCTTGAGGTAGCTATATATAAAATAAACAATGGGGGAATTTATTAAATAAAATAAAAACATTTTAATATAAAAAATCGCCCACTTTTTTTTGGTAACCCTTAAAATTCGCCATTGGGATAAAATTCGCCCTTAAAATAATCCCTGTCATAGATGAAGGCGCATATACTTGTGTGATGGATGTATCCTATTGACAAGCTCTAACGTATCCTGATTTGGTTCCATCTACAACCTTACTTCTTTCGATGGTAGGTCATTTAATCCTCATGGAATTCTTCCTTCTTTTTGTTTAGATTACAACATCAAGAGTCATTCTCCATACTTGTGAATAATATCAATTCAGTAGACTTCTAAGTAATATCAAGTCCTACAATATCCTCATGTATTGAGGTGGGATGCTAGTACCAAAGTCTTGTGAGTAATATCAAGACTGTAGACTTTTGTCTAATATCAAGTTGGACTTGTGAGTAATATCAAGTCAAGTATTCTCATAGACTGTGCCCTATGAGATGGACCGTATGTTATGGAGGTGAGCTTGTGAGTAATATCAAGCTGGGTCTTGTGAGTAATATCAAGAAAATAGACTTGTGAGTAATATCAAGTCCTACAAATATCCTCATTTATTTAGGTAGCATACTTTACTTGGTAAAGTGGTTATACTATGTGATTTATTACTAACCATGGTCATTCGAGATGGATAAAGCTATTAAGTCTCCTCTAGAGTGAATTACTTTATCATATGACTATATGGTATGGGATAATATATATGATCATCAATATGTGTGACAATTCTTATAAGTATAATACAATATGATAAATGATTAAAACTAGACCATGCAATAAGATAAAGAGATAAGAAATAAAGAGATTATGGGGGAAAGAGAATTTGAAGTGAACTCAAGTTATAAAGATTTAGTTAAATATGAATGCCTCAATCAATGCTTTAGTTAAAGCATCCGTTGAATTATTAATGATCAACATTCAGTAAAGTAAATAAAAGCTCGATGTTCATCAATCAACAAGATTAATTCAATAATGATTAACCACGTGATTAAAGAAAGATGGAATAGTAAACTAAATTGTTTACACTTTACCTAGACTAACAGAAGACACTTAAGTTAATCAAAGGATGACACTTTAGTTAAGAAAGTGTGTTGCATGCAACACTTGACTTATTTCATTATGACACTTATGTTAGCCTATTAACTAAGTGATCATTATTCAGTTAGAGTTTGATTTCACTCCACTGTCAGTTAACTATCGGTTAAATTCCATGATTGAAGGTATGGTGCATTAGTTGCGCATGATGAATATTCAATGGATGGATTGATTATTGGCATAAAAGCAATTCGAAATTGTAATGTATGAGTGGCTAATTCTCACGTAACCATTCACTAGGGTAATTATGGATTCTTATTAATATGTTAGGCATATGGAAAGTTCAAAAAGTTGTAACAATGGATGTCTCTTCTCTATTGTTATGTATTCTCTCTTATTAGGTAATAATATTATGTTGTAAAAAGTCATTCTTTGCAATCTATATATTGTAATATGAAGAACTGTTGGGGGTTTTCATCCTCTCTATTATGAGGATTTTCCCTAGGGTACATCTTGCGTTGTGGATGGATTATTGTGTGTGATTGAATTGTTATTTGTAACAGGTCCTAAACATATCACTGATAAAAGCCTTGTAAAGTTAAAGCATCTCCATTATTTCTCAAAACATCAACATGGTATCAGAGCATAAGGCTTGAAGGAGCTTAGTTTTTCCCATGCAAACTAAATCCTAAGTGACCTTGAGGAGTTGAGAAAATCCTTGGAGCCATGGCATCGATCTCCATCCAACTGGAAGACCGACTTGAAGGTACTACCAACTTCAACACATGCAAGGAAAGGGTGTTAAGCATTCTCGAGGAGCATGAACTAGATGCCTATGTGACCTCAGTGGGTGAGTGCTAAGTTTTCTTATGCTAGAATATATATCATTAGTGCTTAATTCAAATTCAAAACAATAGCATATGCAGAATCACTGAAAGAAACACAATCACAATATAGACACAGTATTTATCATGGGAAACCCTAAAGGGGAAGAAAACCCAACAAAACTTCCTATGTATAAGATGTATAAGATAAAACCCCAAAACATGTATTATCCTCCTTGTTTTCATGTCTCTCTCTCTCTCTCCTATACGCTACTCAAGTGAGCGAGTCTGTGTTATAATGAGGAATACATCTCTATTTATACACTTTATGTCAACTAAATTTTACCATAAACAAGTCAACCCCACTAAACTGTCTAGTTCGACTTCACCTAGGAAGACTCAAAATACTATTTTATATTATTCATTGGGGTACTAATGAACCGACTTACAATAGAGGATTTACCTCATGACTCTATCACTAATACATTTGGGTGGATTTTTCCATGAAATATTTCCACGTTTTGAACATTCATGGATTAATACTTCATTTTTTTTATCATAGCAGAAAAAGTGTGGCAATATCGACGTTTTTAATTTTCGATGAACATTCGTCTCTATATCGACGATATATGGCTAAATTTAATTTAACATTCTTATTTATTTAAATCTTATTTGAAAGGGGGTACAGTTGGGACCTCATCACGGGAAATAAAATGAACTTATTCTGACTTACATATTACCATTTGAGGTACTTTCTATAGATTCGGTGGGATCACTTTGACTTTCCAAGCATACTACCTTTGGTGGAAGCCTTCAAATGCAAGAAGCAAATATTCAAATTATTGGATTTATGCCAGAGCAAGGAATGCTATATGACGACAGGAGATCTAATTTTTTATGGACATAGATCGGAGTAGGAAATTAAGAAAAGGAGTCACTTGGACAGGAATTCCACAAAATATTTGGCATAATCTCATATATAGTGAATGCACCTACAAAAAACTAATACAATTAATCCTTTAAACTACTAGTATAAATCACACACGCCAAACCAATGCCAGCTTTCAACGACTCTTGGTTGTTTACGTGCGGGTCAGTAAGCATGCATCCTTTTTTGGCTGTAAATAGTTTTTTGTTTCCATGTCTTAGGAGGCCGACTGCATCACCAATTTATTTTTTTTATCGTTAACCAAAATTTATTTAATTTTCCACGTCATCATCATTTTAATTTTATTTTTTATGCCAAGACTTGGCCTTCTCTTATGCCCGCATACCCTTCTTCAACTGCCCGTATGGGGGTCTTTGATCTTCCAATAAGTATGCCCGCACTGTCCATCTTCAAGGTGCCAGTAGGTGATGTATTCAGATGGTTGTAAGGGCTATCTATTTCCCCGTAGCTAGGGTTTAAATATGCCCGCAACTCCTCATTTGAGCCATCAAAGATGCCCAAAACTCCCACAAATTCATGCAGCAAGTCCTTCCTTGTTCCCGTAGCTCACACCAGGATGCTCGTAGGTGGCCATAAGGGATGCTCGTAGGTGGTGCTGAGAAGATGCCCGCAATACGAAATATCTTAGGCCCACAATATTTTATATCATGCCCGCAATTGTCCTCATTTAGCATGCCTGCATGATCTTCTGGAGATGCCCGCAATATTTTCCTTGTCCACTATTTTATCATTCCTGCAGCCATCTTTGTCATCAAGTTTGCTTGTCTATTGTCATGTCACCATCTCCTTGTCATCTTTGCACCAACATCTTTGTCTTGCCAAAATCATCTTCAAATGACCACATAATGGGTCATTTGAATCTCTAGATGTTCCATGCTTGTCATGCTTTCTTTTCAATGCCATTATGCATGTCCTTAGTCATCTCTGTCCTTCATGTCTTGTTCCAATTACACCTTGCCATGTCATCATGCTTAGACACCTCTTTGAATCTCCATTTGTTATTTATTGTTTTAATGAAATAATCAATTAAAACTTCTTCTAAACATTGTATCTCTCCAATAGTAAGATGTGTCTCTTCAAAACTCTGTCTTAATTCTTTTTATTAAATTTCTGTTTATTTTTCTAAATACATTCTTGTAGCTTCTTCTTTAATAAACTCTGTTTATTATTTTTCACTAACTTTGCAGGTCCATCTTTTGCATATATGACCATCATAATGAAAATTGAAAGTATGGCTGGATAGCCACCTCAACAAGGATCAAATCCATGTCACCTTTTGAACATTTTGATACACACGCATTATCTAGAGATCATTTGAAAATAGGCTTCCAAACTGTTTAATTTAACACTTAGACAAAATTGTTTTTATCTAGTAAAAACAATTTTTCTTCTAATTTGGCAGACTGATTTCTCCCTCATGTGATCACCATAAGGAAAACTACAAGCATGGCTAGATATCCATTTCAACAATGAACAAGACCATATCACATGATAAATCTGTTGACACACACACAACCTCTGGCAAGCATTTCAAAATAGCTTCTCAACCTCTTTTGAACATCAAAACATATTTCTTCCCATTTTGGCAGACTCCGATTTCACACGTGTGAACACTCTATGGATACCTGAAGTCATGAGCAGATGGACATCTTACCAAAGAATGGATCCATGAAATTTGATAAATTTACTTGCACAAAGGCAACCCTTGGCGGGCATTTCCAACTGACCTCTCAAACTCCTATTTTTAACACTGTCAATTTTCTTTTGTTCTCACTATGCAAAATATTATTTTTCCTATTTTTGGCAGATTAAAATTTTGCATATGAGACCATCATAAGACAACCTGAAGGTATGGCTGGATAGTCAGTTTGCCAAGGAACATGCCTATGCTACTTGATGAATTTTATCATCAAAATAACCCCTCCTTACGGGCATTTCAAAATTTCTTTTCAATTTCCTGAATCTAACACTTAACCAATTTTCTTGTGTCCTTAAAATGCAAAATAATATTTTCTTACTTTTGGCAGATTTATATCTTTGTCATAAAACACTCCACGGGATAACTGAAATCATGGTTAGATGTACCCATCAACAAGCTATAGCCTAATACTTTCATATTATTTTTCTCATCATCCTATGAGATAGGGCAGTTATTTCCCTGAGGCCACTGAGGCAGTTTTTCCAGTACTGGAATAGTGCAAAACAACCTAAAACTCTGTTTTCACAGACCATTATCTTTTTCATCAAACATATTCTTTGAGAACTGAGAGAATGGTGAGATATCCTCTTCAACAAGCTGTAGGATGATAGCTTTAGATAATTTTTATCATACACCTACAAGGTACGATAGGCATTTTCCCAAGGCCACATGCGCTAGTTTTTCCAACACTTGACAACTCTCTTAGTCTGGTCCAATCTGCCTACAACACTGTTTTGGCAGGTTCATAACTTCTTCCTCAGCTACTTCCAAGACAATCTGAAGACCCCCATATGGTGCGGGCATTTTCTTCAACACACAATTTGTGGCAGGCATTTTCTTAAGGCTACTTGAGCCAATTTTCCAACACTTGGTCATTTTCAGGACTTTCTCCAAAATTTATTCTGAAATCTCATTTTGGCAGATTCATAACTTTTTATTCAAACGTGCTTAAGGAGAAATAATACCATGTTTAGGTAGACAAACCAACACACTACAAGACCCCCATGTGCTGCGGGCATTTACTCTAACCCATGATTTAGGGCAGGCATCTTTCTGAGGCTACTTAGCCATTTTTGCTTTCTCTAGCACAAAGCCCTATTTTGGAAGGTCCATAACTTCTCCCTTAGGCACTTTCAGGAAAAAATAAAGACATGTTCAGGTAGGTGAAACAACAATCTACGGGACCCCCATGTGGTGCGGGAATTTACATTCTCCTATAAATTATGGCATGCATTTCCCTAAGGCAATTTTTACTAATTTCCCCATACTTGGTCATTTGCCTGTTTTTCACCAAATTACCATATTTTTCCAAAATGATTGTCATCAATGTTGTCATCAATGACAATCCTATTCATCACGGTCTTCATGTTTTTCTTTATAGAAATTGGTATAGAATATACTGCATTTAGAAATATACTTATATCTAATGTATTTGACAAGTTACTGTTTGGTATGGTGTAGGTAAGACAATTACTTGTCACAACAAGGATTTTTCACTATGAATTAAAATGCAAGGAAGCTTGCTCAGTTAAGAGCGGCATTAGAGGCGAGGGGAGATGGAAAATGTTATTTCCCTTGCTCTTATTGCAGGGGCTTGCAAAGAAGAAGAATTTTAATAACGACAACTGAAAGACATTTTAGGGAGAAGGGGCACGCCGAAGGGGGTTATGAATATCGTCCCTTGGTAAGAGGTTATTCAATTTTTAATGTATTCTCTGTAATAGTCATCATGTCATGAATTTCAGTAAAATTTCTTATCATTTTATTATATGTTCTATACACACTAATTTTACTACGTTGTTTGTAAATATATAGACAATGCCCCCAAAATGTCGCCTTCCAGAGAAATATTTGCCAAGTACTAGCAAAAATACTCATTTACAGGGTGACGAACATCTAGATCATAATATTGAAGCTGATCAAGTTCTTAATGATGATATGGATGGAGATAAAATTAGTGATACAAATCAGGAAGATGAGATACATAGACTGATCCAAGACACATTTTCTCCAATGGACGAGGACAACCAGGATGATAGTCATGACATTGATCCTCTACTCGAGAAGTCACGTCAAACTCTTTATGAAGGCTCAAAAACAAATCTTCTATCTTCTATATTGTTGTTAGTGAACTTGAAGGTTTTGAATGGTTTATCAAACACCCGTCTCACACAGATACTAAGGTATGTAATTTGTTAATTATTTATGTCTGCATGTTCACATGTACATAAAGGGTTGGATTTTTTCCTATATTGCTATTGCTATCTAATTTGTAAAGTATGCGATATTTATGATTAATATTTTTTACATTGACTTATTCTTTTGAATTTTGTAGATTGTTAGGTGAATTTCTATTACCAACGTCAAATATTTTACCACGCACATATCGAGTAATATATGTGATTATGAAATAATTTGGAATGGATTATCAAGCTATTGATGCATGTCCTAATGATCATATCATATACTATGGACAATATGCATTAGAAAATGAATTCCCACAATGTCAAACAAGTAGGTATCGAACCGATAAAGTGACAAAAAAGGTGACTCACAAAGTTCTTCATTATATTTCGATAATTCAAAATCTCCAGCAGTTGTTCAGGTGTCAAAGTATAGCACAATTTATGAATTTCCATGCAAAGAACATGATTCGAGACGATGTTCTTCGAATTCCTGCAGATGGGTATGCATTTAGGTACATCAAAGAAAAGTGGCCAATTTTCAAAGAAGAACCTCGTAATCTTAAACTTTCGTTGGCAGTTGATGGTGTCAATCCATTTGGAGAGCTTCGTTCTATCTACTCAGTGTGGCCTATTTTTGTTATAAACAATAACCTTCCTCCTTGGATGTCAGTCAAGAGAGAGCACACAATGTTGGCAATGATTCTTCCAGGTATTTAATTAATTTGTTTTTTTTTACTTGAAAGTCTGATCACTAAATATTTCATTTCTTTGTTTCGTGCATGATAATTATGTCTTTTATATATAACGACATATAGCTAAATATAATTAATCATGTATGTTGGACCAATTAGGTAAGTACCAGGTTAAAGATATGAACGTATATATTGAGCCTCTTATCGATGAGTTGTTGAAGTTATGGCCTGGCGTCACTATGTATGACATATCTAGACCAATAGGGAAAAGAGTAGTGGCATGCAAAATTTGAAATTAATTATATAGCTTTGTCATGTCATTATAATTGACTTCAAAGATGAATGTAGCATTCACCTGCTCCTTCCCATTTTACTTCTCAAGTGCAAAATCCTAAACAACAAAGAGTGCATACATTGTCAATGGAAAAAATACGCTTTGAAAGTAAAACCAACCAAGTTGCAAGTTGAAATGGTCCTTAATGACATCATTCTCAATTAGGTTCTCAACAAGGTTGACTTTGAAATTTGAAGAGGTTATGTGAGTCATTAATTTTTATTATGACAATATTTTTTATACTGAAATTGGTCTAACTTTAGAGTTTAATGAATTTCTATGTTTACCATATTGCCATAGTTAAATGGAGAAACTCTCTTTACTATTTCTTACATTTGATACTATAATATTTTCTTCACTATATAATTAATAAACTCTCCTAAGTTCAAAATTTTGTTAATTTTAATATTTTAAGATTTTCATTTGCCTACACACTTAAATATTAGACAAGGATAACATTATTAGAATTTTCTATAATTATAAGGCAATAAATGGTATCATTTTTATTTTATATGTTTTACACATAGTCAAGCTAAATTAAATATAAGCTATAACTATTACTATATTATCATTTTAGATACTAAATTTTAAATGATTTTTTAGTTTCATAGTAAAAAATATTTTATTTTCATTTAAACCAACCAAACAATACTAATACATTATTTCCAATATGCTCCTAGCAATTGTTTAGGGGCATTGCCACCTAGTGGCTCTTGTTAATTGTCTTGATGGGAATGAACATGAATTACTTAGTGCACATTATTTTGGAAGGACACGTATTTACATTTACTAGTCATACATTAACTACCTTCTGGGCCTTATTATAATTGGTAGCCCCTCTTGCATCATCAATGTCCCAAAAATATTGTCAAATGCATCTCATTTTAGAAAGTAAATCTTAGTGAACACAAACATTATGAAATTTAGAGTAGAATGCATAGCTTCCTATAAAGGTATGTTTCACTACATCATTCCATACAAAGGAAATATTTTTTAATCAAACATGTTATTGGCATTGCAATTATAACAAAGCATTGCACATTTGTGTTATAGTACTTAGTAAGACCAAGGAAACCAAGCAATATTTTCAATTTCTTTGGGCATGGTCAGTGTATCATTACCTCAATTTTCTTGGTGTCAACTCGACCACTTCCCTACTTACAATGTCAACCAAATTTCCACTTCAAAAACACCAAAAACACATTTGGAGCATTTTATGAGTAAGTGGTTATCTAAAATTAATTGCAATGCTTGATAAACATGTGTTACATGTTCCTCCCATGTTTTGTTGTAGATTAAAATATCAACAACAAATTTGAGCAAAAAATTGCACAAAAAGGGCCCAAAAATTCTATTTATGAGGATTGAAAGTGGATGGGGCATTTTAAAGAATAAAAGTCACATAAAAAACCCAAAATGTATGGCATGTGTGTAGAATAAGAATGCCTAATTCCTTCATTTGAATTTGGTGAAAACCATAATGAATATTTTGAGTTTAATGAAGAACGATTCCCTGATAAACTCATCAAAGCAATTGTCAATGGGTAGATTTGGAACTTATATTTAATCTTCAACTATTTAAGAGCATGAAATGTAGGGAACTTACACAAATCACCTTCTTTCTTAAAAATCATGACAACCATGGAGGGGTAGGGGCTAGTACTAGGACGTGTCACTCCCACTTCCAACAATTCCTAAGCATTTTATTTTAATTTCATTTTTTTGTGTCAATTCCCACTGTTGGAATATTAAAAACCCGCCTATAGAATTCAAATATAATAATTAGTCATTTTGGTTAAATTCATATGTACTAGACTAGGTAGTTGACCTCCATACACCACCACTTGGTCAACACTTTCCATAAATACCCTAGGAGTGCACTTGGCATCATTCTAGATAATATTTTGACTTATTCTATCTTATTCTAGCCTGTCCATGAATAGAAGTGTGTCCTCCTGCTTTAAGACTACTTTTGTCCTTCTTTTTCAGCTTTTCACTAGATTAGGATAAAGCTGGTCATATGGAAACTATCATATTTTGTGTCCATCCCATCCTCCATGATTTTATCTCTAGTTTACATGATTAGAAATATTTTTCATTACTCATTATCTATCCCACTTTCTTTAGCTAACCCATGACCTCTTTGACAGGTTTGGAAAGTGTTTTTGTCACCTTTGGGGGGTTTTTCATATTTTAGTAAGCCCGCTTTATGAGCTAGCTTGAGTTTCCTCTTTGGAAATTCTATTTTCCTCTATGAGGATGTATATTTATGTAACCATATCATTATTTAATGAATAAGATTGAGATGATAGAGTTTCATGCATCTGGGTTTCATTCTTCATCCGTGCTCATTATTCTTCTTCACACTTTATGCTAATTTTCTACAATTCTCTCTGAGTTTAATTGTGTGCCTAGATCCTTATCTTATTTATTAAATTCCTTATGCCACCTTGGATTTAGAATTTATACATGGTATCATAGCTTAGGATACCAAAGCTCTACATGGTATCAAATCTTTGGGAGCTCAATTATTAATTCTCCATTTCAAATTTGCAGGTTATTTTGCAGGTGCAACAACTTCAATATGGATTCAAAATTTCCTCTACTTTCTCCCTTCAACTATGTTGATTGAAATCCAAATACGAGCACATATTTGAAGATAGCAGAATTGATATTCTGAGCCTTTCATCAATATGTATTCTAAACCAGATCCTGAAACAGATGTTGAGTTGGATGAAGAAGAAGATGAATGATATTTAATTGTTGAAGAGTAGAGGCATGTGTTTATATATTTTATGTCATGATGATATTTATATGTTTTTATTTCCGAATGCCTTTTCAAATTTCTGATTTTAACACTTAGCCAATTTTTTGTTCTTAATATGCAAACAAATATTTTTCCTACTTTTGGTGAATTTCTGAAAAATGGGTCACAAGTATCCCTTCATATCTCTCAATCCGTGATACCTGTGTAAAAACTAAGAGAGGTTTTTTGTGTATTGGTTTGTACTTGACAAAAACCTATTTTTGTTTTAAAAAAAAATTCTCCATATTCTTGTAAACCATGCCCAAAGTTTGTGACTAAAACAGGTAAATTATTTAATATTTTAAACCCTAAAAAAAAGGTTGTAAAGATCAATTCGAATATTTCAATCCATGATACCTGTTGCAAAAAATGAGAGGGGTTTTTGTGAATGAGTCTGTGATGGACAAAAACCTCTTTTGTTTTTTTTAAATTCGCTTCCATCTCCTTGTAATATGATGATCAAGATGATGGTGGTGATAACGAGGACGTTGATGATGAAGATGATGATTATGATGATGAAGAAGAAGATCATGATGATGATGATGACGATGAAGACGATGTTGATTATGAAGATGATAATAATGATATTGATGAAGACGATGAATAACAATAAGGAAACATGGTCATTTGAATAATTTATCAAAGAATACTATGATGTGCATGTGTTTGATGACATTTTATCATGTCATTTCCCACTTGTATTTGATCATGAAGAGGATATGGCTGATAATATTATTGAAGTTAATGATTTAGACTCCCATGAAGAGAATATTTATGATTCAAATGGGAAATTCATTGAACAATTAATTTCATCTCCTAATGAAGAAACTATTGTATATAAAAGTAAAGAGGATTTGGCTTATGAGAGTATCCAAGATCCCATTCCACCCTTACACAAATAAAAATATTTTGTAAGCATGTTGTCTGCTCAAAATTATAAATTCCATGATCCTGTTATTGAGGATTTTAAGAAGGATAATCTTAAATAAAAATCGTTGGAAGACGAGGAATTAGAAGAGGTATTTACCTCTCCATTTGATGAATATGGGGACAGCCAAGGATCTGAAGTTAGAGACATTACCTTTTATATTCCAATCATGTTAGGGATATGAATTATTGTAAAAAAATGTGGGGCCCTATTATTGATAGTCATGGTGATGTTTCTAAGGAATATAATGCAAAATGTGGGGCCCTATTATTGACAGTCATGGTGATGTTTCTAAGGAATATAATGCATAATTTTGAAGTCCTTGGACAACCCAAAATAGAGGAGGTAAATCTAGAAATTTCACAAGACATTTTCTAGTCATATGCTCCTATGCATGATTTAGATTTTAGGTAGTTCAGTGAATATATTTATGAATATTTGTTTCATCCATGTACACTAACTTTTGGGAATGTTTATTGCAAAATTTTCAAGGAACTTTCCAATCACCCTCTACCTTGTATAATGCAGATTTTTCTCAACATATATAGCAAATTTGTGACATGGAGAGAACTTAGAAAATTTCCTTCCACAAACCAATTTTGATGAATTTGTAAGTGAAAAGTATATTGAAAATAACACAGGTCAACCATTTTTAAAATCTATCGTGTTCAGAAATTTTTGTGCATAATTTCCAACCATGTTCTCAATAAAAAAAGTTCAGATTGTGGAGAATGTTTCTAATGATATTTTCCAGCTAATAGTACCCTTAATTTTTGGTGCATTTTCATGCGTATTTTAGCATGAAATCTTATGTTATGGTTGGAAATTGTGTGGGATATCCATTTGGTGATTGAAATTTATAGCCATTTATTTCATCAATTCCTCTCATCTTTTGCATGTACTTTCAATTAGAAATCATATTATCAATGATGATAATTATATGGGGCTACAAGCATTTCAATTTAATGTATATTATAGAAATTTTTAACCAACAAAAGGAGGGTCTATAGCCCTAGATTTGGGGCTGATTTGTTTTTCTACATTTCAATTTTCATTTAATATCTCATGCACATTTTATTTGAAGGATAGCCATTATTATTTGAACAATGTTCCCATAAGACCTTGTTACTTGAAGGGAGTGATGATGGAATTGTAAGGGTTGATGAGGGAATAGTTTATGATGTTTTCATCCATGGTGATGTGTACATTAGCCACATCCATTGGTGTATATAATAAGCTTAAAACAATGCCACATGCTATCCTTGGAAATATTTTTATTCTTCTCCCCCATATGTTTAAGGACCTAGTTTATCTAATTGGGTCCTTAATTCCTAAGTTAACTGTTGTTGTAATTAAATGCAACTAAATTATACTTATAACTTAATAATTGAGAATATTTTTAGCTGTAAAATAACAACAATCATAAAATAGCACAATAATTATGTTCAATCAACATTTCTTTTAAACAGAATCTGAAGAAGGTTTTTATATATAAAAAAAAAGCTGAGCACAACCATCCTTACAGTCTAAAATCAAAAGATTGATTTGCTGCAATAGAGTTTATAGAAGCAAATAAGCAAACTACAAAAAAGAGGGATATTCTGATTCTTTTCCTAAAACTAAGATTTCCCCTATAGGGGTATTGTCTAACGAACTGATTGTTCAACAGTAAGCAAAAATACATAATAACCTAAATAGATTTCAGCAAAACGCAAAAATTGCAAGACAATGCCGAGAAAGAAAGGCCTGTCATTTTTGAGCTTCTTGGCTGAGGGTTGGCTTGCCAATCGAGGGCTCCTCCATCTAATGGTCTTCTGGAGTTTCATTGCAGTGGCCACCTTCAATAATTTTGGTTAATTTATGAACATCTTCCTTAATATAGTCAACTTTTGCCATTAAATTATGCAAATTCCTTGTGTTGTCTTCTATTCTCGAAGCGTGACAGTCCATTTGGTTCGAAATATACTTGGCATCATTAGATACATTCCAGGTGTTGTTGACTCTAGTTCCCACCATATTAAAGACCCATTTTATTCCACTTTGAAGGTCTAAGAGTGCTGACTTAATTTCCTGGAGATCCTTGGAGGAAGCCATGATATCTATCTCCTGAATATCCGGCAAAGGTCACTGGGTTAAATTGGAATAACTGTAGGAAAGTATACCTAAATCGAGAAGCTGAGAGGGAAGGTTCTACTCATGCACTGTCCACAAAGAATCAGAATCGTCTTTCACTGCCTGATGAAGCACCTCACTATCAATTTGAGAGCTGAATAATCCTGCAAAGCGGGAGATATAATCTTCTTTCGGGAGGACGATGAAAGGGCAGAGCTTATCCATATTTCGAGGGAGCCTGAGATTTTTCATGGCCAAGAAATATTATATGCGTGCGAAATAAAGGCTTGGGTTGTCAATTAGATGAAGGACGAGAATCATACTTAATGCAGCCCAGGAGCTAGCAGAACCTCTTTGCTAATTGCACCATGTCAGAGGGCACACGTGACCTGTCAAATGTGGCATTCAGATGGACAGTGACGTGTCAAGATTTGATTGTGATGGTAATATAAATTGAATTTGGAAAATTGTTGAAGAAACTGAAGGTTGATGTGTGGTAATGGAGGTGAGTATCTCACAAAAGAATTTACTAATTTATGTCCTTAGGAAAGAATTATTTTTTTGAATTCAGGGTGTCTAAAACCATACCACAAATTAAGTGTAGAAAAAAATAAAACAAAGGTTGAAAGTGCCATATGTATGCTAACAAGCGTATGTATTCTAAATTCTTTTAAGTGGAAGCAATGGGGACTCCGAGATATGTTCAAGACTAATTTCCCACAATTATAATAAGGTTAATGACACCATATCAAGCATGGTTCAAAATGAAATCAGATGTTCAACATTTGGAGGTCTTGGATGTGTTATTAAATTTTATATCCTTGCTGAGAAGGAAAGGAAGTTTGATGCCAAAAAAATTTAATCCATATTGATCAAATATATTAAGGAGATCTTGAAATTTTTAATTATCTCTATATTCCATTCAAGTTGAAAGTTATCAAGAGTGGGGATGTGATCTTTCATGAACTAGTTGCATGAAAGAATTGAGTGGGAAAGTTGAATGAGTTTCCTGACCAACAATGTGATGCACCAATATATGACTTTAAAAATTTCAATGTTGAAATTGGATCCATCAAGACCACAAGTGATGTTAAGGAGCCTGAAACCCCACTTGGTTAATTAATTTTGTATAGGATCTAATGGAAGAGGATGAAGAAGTGCATCGAACACAAAATCGTGCAGAGGAACATGCTTATCTACAACCTATGATCATAAGATTTAGCAATTGATATGCATTGAGAGAAAAAGAATTGAGTCTTGAATCTATGAAAATTCCACTTCAAGGAGATAGTGAAAGAATGGTAACATGTCATGGATGAAGTATGAGGCTCATTTATCAAGAATCAACTTGGAAACTTGCAAATATATGGTCCTAGAAGAAAGGAAAATGGATACAAGATGATTTTTAATATCAAGCATATACCAAATGATGATAAAAGGCACACTTGGTTGAAAAAGGATATATACAAGTTGAATGAATAACGTATGTAGAATCATTTTTAGTAATAATGGCATGACCTGGATAAGAGTGGTTTTGGCATTCATGGCTAATGTGGATATATAGGTCTTCTGAAGTTTGATGTAAATATTTTGTTCTTGAAAGGCATGTTGGAAGTAAAGATATGCATGTATTGTCTCAGAGGATAAGTTCACAAGGGAGGGAAGCAAAACATGTGAAACATGAAGAAAGAACTTAATGAGATGAAGGAATCATCTTGATATTGGTACTAGTGGATAGATGGTCATTTGATTAGAGATGGTCTTCTACAACGTTAAGATGGAAACAAGAACGTGTGCATCAAGTGGGTTGCTAAGAACATTTATAATCTTAAAACTATATGTAAATTAAGTGATTGTCTTAATCCATTTTGAATGTTTTCAAAATAAAAATACCTAAGATGAAAAACCATGGGGAGATCCATTATTCTCTAGGAGGTCAAGTATAAAAATATAAAAGCAGGAGGCTAATTCAATAAATGAAGGTAGATATGAAACTATAATGAGGATATTTATAATGAGTTGATGTTATCCCATATCCACACCAATGGAAGTTAGCATAAAATTGTCAAGAGACATGCATGTTTAAAGATAGAGGATGAAATAGCAGTGATGAAAACAGTTCCATACGAGAGTACCTTTGGAACCCTAATGCATCCAATGGTTACTATGAGTGCTAATATAGCCCATGTCGTGAACATTATTATTATTATCCATTATGTAGTGGTTTTAAGTATATTTTCAAGTATGTTAGAAATACAACAAAACTTGGCATCACATTTAGTGAGGCGTAAGAAGGATGCATGAGATTTGCTTGTTCAATATGGTGTGGGTTGGGAAGGAGACATAGATGGACATAAATCAACATTCAATGATATTTGATATTTGATGTAGAGGGTTGTTGATCTAGGATAAGAACTCAAGATGAAATCCCTTTTTGCCCCTAATTTATGAATATTTTGTGTGTTTTAAGTATCCACACATGTTCTATGTGCCAAGCTTATAAAATAATTTATATATAAACCATGTATTTGGCGTTTCCAAATAGTGTGCCTCTGAATAACTAAGAATTTTATTATACCTATGATTGGATAGACACTAAATGAATTTTGATGAGAACCTTGTAATTGTATTGTACTTGGACATCAATAAGATCTTTATCGACTTCTCTTATAGTTGCACATATATGTGTCATACATACGATTGGGCATTTCACATTCTAAAATTAACACAATGATTTCCTTATTGTTCCAGCTTATACCAAAAATATATTTATTGATTCATAAGTGCGATGATGATGATGATGACAAAGCATAAGATGATGATGATGATGACGATGACGACGACGACGACGATGATGATGATGATGATGAAAATGGTGATGATGATGAAGATGATGATGATGAGGACGAGGACGAGGATGAGCATGAAGAGGATGAAGAGGATGATGATGATGAAGATGTTGATGAGGATGAGCATGAAGAGGATGATGATGATGATGATGATGATGATGATGATGATGAAGATGATGGTGGTGGTGGTGGTGGTGATGAAGATGATGATGAGGGCGATGATGAAAATGATGATGATGACGATGATGAAGATGTTGATTAGGAAGAGGGAGGTGACGATGACAACGATGACGACGACGACGACGATGATGATGATGATGATGATGATCAATGATGGTGGTGGTGACGACGACATCAATGATCATGATGATGAGGGCGAGGATGAGGACGATGATGATGAGGATGAGGATGATGATGATGACTAGGATGAAGATAATGAAGATGATGATCATCATGATGATGATTAGGATGATGATGATGAAGATGAAGATGATGATGATGGTGATGGTGATGATGATGAATATGTTGATGAAGATGATGATGATGATGAAGATGTGATGACAAGATATTTACCTTGGTCTTCACTAAATTGTTCAGAGCTTTGCCAACATTATAATAGAATGGTTATGAGTGATTATTCACTCCTATAAAGAATGCACTTTATGGAACAACCAAACTACTCAGTTTGGATCTTCCTCTTTTAAGACACCGGACTAGGTCCATAATTCTTGATTCTTCATGCGCAAAAATCTAAGAATAGGAGGCTTCATAGGGCTCAAAAAGTTGTATTTTTTTTACTACTTCCTCAGATCATATTGAATTGTCATATTAGTCCTTGGAATGGGTGTTAGGAGCAATCCTTAATTTTTCACTCGACTGGCTACTCCCCCTATCATGTATACGTCTTCATTCATTGAGCTCCCCCTAAAATTACGATAACGAAGATGATGATGATGATGATGATGACGAATATGATGACGATGATGACGATGATAATGAAAATGATGATGATGATGATGATGACGACGATTATGATGACGATGATGACGATGATAATGAAAATGATGATGATGATGATGATCTTGATCATGATCATGATAATGGAGATGCTGATGAATTGGATGATGATAATGTTGATGATGAATATGATGATGAAGATGAAGACGCTGATGGTGATGACGATGAATATGATGATGATGGCGATAACGAAGACCTTTATTATGAAGATGATGATGATGATAAGGAATATGATGACGATGAAGAAGATCATGATGACGATGATGACGACGACGATGATGATGATTATGAAGATGATGATGATGATATTGATGAAGACGACGAAGACGATGGTGATGACGATGACAAGGATGATGATGAGGATAATGATGATGATGATGATTTTCGTTGTTGTCATCATCACTATCATCTTCGCCGTCTTCATCGTCATCATGATTATCATCATCATCATCATCATCATCATCATCGTGTTCGTCCTTGAAGGGAATTATGTATAGGATCTCACTATAAGAAATGCAACCAATACAAATTATGACAAAATCCTAGTTAAATTAAATTAAATTAAATTAAACTACACTAAATTAAAAACATAGAGTTGTTTAACTATAATTAATTTAAAATTCAACAAAATATAAAATATGCAAATACAAAAAACCTAAAATAAACTAAACAAAAGATAAATATGCAAAATAAAAAAAACAAAACAAAACACAAAATATAAAATATGCAAATAAACAAACAAAAAAACATAGAATTCAAAAACACCCATGCACTAGATCATTAGCAAAACAACAACGAACAAGTTCACTCTTGCGCACTAGTTCATTAACAACATCCAGAGCATTGGTAATTTGATGAGCAGAGCAGTGATAAATGGAAGAGCAGGGGATACTAGTCCAGAGGATATCGGCGTTCCCAGTGGAGGCAATCCAACCGCATCCCAGAGGATAAAAAAACAATCCGACCACAGTCCAGAGGGTATTGGCGTTCCCAGGGGAGGAAATCCAGCCACAGTCCAGAGGATAACAAAGGGTCGAATCCTGTAAGCCCATTAACCCTAGTAGCATAGGAATTTGGGAAAAATAATTCAAATTTTTGAACCAATACGGATTCAGTACAGTCATACTAAAATTATAATTTTTTTGTTGTGCTACCATCGCTTCTATTATCGGTGGACCTAGTAAGGGTTTTCTTATGCATTCTTTGGGACATCTAGATCTTGGTATTTGACCAGTATACAGGATGTGTGCTGGAATGAGCCATTATGATCCCTGTCAAAGCCAACATGCACTCTTAGTTTCAGCAGGTTTGTCCTCCCATGGTAGTTAGTGCGGTTGCCTCTATTTGGCATATCTCAAAGTGTCCGAAGGTAATCAAGAATATTCAATTAATCAAGGTTAGTGTGGTTTCCTCTGTTTGTCATATGGATTAATTAATTAATTAATTAATTCATAAACCAACTTCAAATCTGTGGGCTTGAGATCTCTGCAGGCTTCCTTTATTTTGAAATCATGAGCTCCCTTCATCTACAACCTATGTGTGCCTTCATTAAACCCTCTGCAAGCATTTATTCCTTAAATATATGATGTGTAATTTCGATCACATCATATCTTCCAAAATACTATCCTTAAATCCTTCTCAACATATGCAAAATTCCCTTTATAAATTTTTGTTTATTAATTTCCTGTAGCTTACTCTTTTATTTCACCAAGACTGTACAGACATACTTTTCTAACTTTTGGCAGACTTATATTTTTCACATCTTGACCATCTTTAAACAAACTAAGGGTATGGCTAGGTATCCACCTCAACTAGGAACAATACCATGTCACCTTAACACCTTACTGACAAACACACAATCTCTGACAGTCACTTTAAAATGGTCTTTCAAACTACTCAATTAAACACTTAGTCAATTTTTTCAGACCCTAGTCATTACTGTGCCAGGAGGCATTTTGGCAGACTCATATCTCACATGTGTTAAAACCTAGAGGGAAACTGAGATCATGATTGGATGCCCAGATCATCAAAGAATGGACCCATAACATCTGATGAATTTATCAGTTAAAGAGATGACTCTGTCATGCATTTCCAAGTGGGCTCTCAACCTCCTATTTTCAACACTCGGTCAATTTTTCATATTTTTGGATATGCAAGCTAATTTTTTTACCTCTTTTGGCAGTCTGATATTTTTTTCATGTGGTCACCATAAGAAAAACTAAGAACATGGATGGATATCTAGTTCATTAAAGAACATGCCTATACGTTCTAATGAACTTATCATAACTCAAACAGGATTTGGCGGGCATTTCCAAATGCCTCTTCAACCTTGTGATTCCACACTTAGTCAATTTCTTTAAACCCTAGGTCTCAAAGGTGATTTCAAATTTTCATCAAACTTGGAGTGTAATGCATCCAATGGATGGAGGACAACCAGATGAATCCATTAAGACCAGTTTCATCCTCTAAAACTACTTTCCCTCTCCTCGGCCGGCATTTTATTGAAGTATGATGTAAAAGCTACTTAAGACCCTGTTTTGGCAGATCCATAATTTATGCCTCAGGTACTTTCAGGTCAAAGTAAGAACATGGTCAGGTAGAAAACAAAAGCACCTACATGATGCCCATATGGTGCGGGAATTTCTTTCAACCCACAAATTATGGCGGGTATTCTCCTAGAGCAACTTGTCTAATTTGACCAAAAATAACTTCTTTTGGGAGGCCTGTATCTTCTTCCTCAAAGAGTTGTTCTGAGAACTAGTGCCATGGTTAGGTAGATACTTCAACCAACTATGGGATGACAAGCCATGGTGGAAATTTTCTCCTTCTTATGAAATATGGTGGGCATTTTCATAAGACTACTACTTTAGGACAATTTTCACCACTTAGTCTTTTTTCCAACTTTATCATAAATTCCTATGCCCATCAACAGTTCTTTTGTCATTAATGAACATCTCTAAGATATTTCTGTCCAAAATCATCAATTCACCAAATGTCACCAATTATCCATTCATATATTGGCATCAATGCCAACACATTCATCTGCCATATTGCCAACAATGATTCCCAAGAGGATGGAGATGAGAGGTTACCCATCATCATCTCAACCTGAATATGTAACTTAGTTGTTTCTAAAGCCTTAGATATTGCTAGGTCATCATTAGTGAAACTCTCCCATTGAATTGATAAGGATTTGAATAACATAGCCTTTTTATGGGGTCCAATGGGCCCTTACTTATCTCGAATCGAAACTGGAGAATCTTTTCCATATATTATACCTTTTCCTGTTGTTTCCCTTGGCTTTGAGGTTGAAACTATAGAGAAAGGAAAGTTGTAGGTCTCATCCATTATCATAAGAAATCAATACTTAGTTATTACTTGTGTTAGTTCCTAATGAATAATGAATGGCATGTTACACTTTGGAATGTTAGTTCGTAATGAATAATGAATGACATGTTACACTTTGGAATGATGCTCATATAATCTTATTTTTTTTAAATTAAAATTGCATGTTTTTGTATTTATAAGATTCCTATTCCCGTATTTTAGTCGTACCTAATTTTTTTGTTACGTATTTTTTCTGAATCGTATTCGAATCCGTACTCGAATATTTGTACTATGGTTTTAATTATTTACTTCGTATTTTTTGAGGATTTGTATGAAATATAGGCCGTATTTGAGGTTCAAAATGACCCATGACGGGCATTTTTCTCGTCAAATTCCAGCATTGAACCCATCCATCACTTGTTTGATAGAGAATGGGCCTGAACCATACCATCACGACCAAACAAATTTTGGATTTCCCTTTTGCAGAACACCGTAGAAATGGTAAGAAAATGGTCTTGGGCAGTGTAAGACGATTGAGGGTTGTGATAAGACGATTCAAGATCCAACATCACCCTATCTGTGTCCATGTGCAAAAACACTCAAAACTACCTATAATTGGTCTAAATTTGGTGACATTTCACAATGTTATCCTATTTTTAAAAAAAAATAGGCACATAGTTAGAGAAAGAGTACCTTGCACGAGGAAACTTGCATATCAAACCACTGTGGAAGAGGGAGCGTTAGACTAACGTTGCCGAGTTTTGGTGGGAAATCCATGAAGGAAGCAATGTGACCACCTCCCTTTCCAAATTGAATCCCCGACATGATCTATATGAGGGGGAACCCCATACCTCTTTGCATGCATTAACTAGTTAAGTGGCCCAAGAAACACACTTCTATATCCATGTTGTGAACAAATTCTAAACCAAATCAAATCATGTCTTATACTTAAAAATAATTCAAATATAAATAACTCTAAAAGAAATTACACATTTGAGAGAAAAATAGCTTTTGGTAAAGTTTTTGTGAAGAAAAAACTTTTGATATTAAAACATTACAAGTAAATATATTTACACGCTAAATTATATCCACTTGGTAACTTATATTATTGTTTTGTCGAGTATAGGTACTGCCAAATAGGTATCTATCAGATCTATCTTCCTCGAGTGACGGTGAAGATATACTCTGATAGGTTGAAAGTGATACGTGTTGTACTAGATCTACCGGTTCTATATCAACTAGATATGAAAAGTTAAGGAAAAGATTTCGTAGACGCATGCAATATTTTATTGCCAACGGAGGGTCATGTAATTTTGATGCTAAGAGCATAGGTGACATTGAGTTTCCCTTGAGGTATTGACATCTAGTGCAACAATGGGTACCTAATAGGCTACCTCAAGTGGACATAGATTTCTTCATCAATGGGAGGATGTATCGCATTGCTCCTTCGTCCTTACATGGATTGGGGCTATTTTCCATGGATGGCATAAAGGTTGGCTATGGCACTGTAACTGAATTGATGGAGTATGTCGAACCATTATACAGATACAATAATTGGTTGATCTTGGTCCAATATACTCAAAGTATGAGGAGATACGTAGTTTCCGCAAATTATATACAACTAGAAGAACACAAAAAAAACAAAGGGGTGACTATGTATATTGATGGGAGACCAAAAGTGTCCGGAAATGTTGTTGGGGTTATAAACAGTACACCGTCAATGACAACAAATAAGCAACCGAATTGTGAATTTGAGGGAAGTGAAGAACATCGTATATTTGTATGTGCAAAAAAAAAATACTTCCAGGTGAAGAGTTGTTGATCGATTACATCTTAAATCGAATAGATGTGGCTTCCACAATCCAGGGTAACCATGGAAGGTCACACGCTATGCCTCATCAGTTAAATGCTAAATATAGTAACTAAACATGACTACAATAACTAAATGTTTCGATTTTTTCTGTTAACATTTGATTTCCACCATTGACATCGCTTTTTTCGTGCATATTATGAATATTTCCATGTGATAACATGCTTATTACACGGTTATGCTTATCTCATTTTTTTTTATGTTACAATTATTGACTCAACTTTTATTGATTGATTTATTTTGTCAGGGTTGCAGCAGTGGAAAGCCACATGCTGCTTCCACGGTCCAGGGTGACCGTGGAAGGTCACAATCTATGCCTCATGAGGTAAATGTTAAATATAGTAAATAAATATGACGTCAATAACAAAATGTTTGGATTTTTTCAGTTAAAATTCGATTTTCAGTGTTACCATTCACTTTTGTCATGCTAATTGTGAATATTTCCATATGATAACATGCTTATTACATTGTGGCAGGGGTCTACTCATCCCCATGGAGCAAGACATGTATCTCCTTCTTCGGAGGTAAAAGTAAACATTATTGCAATATCTCATTTTTTTATGTTACAATTATTGACTCAACTAAATATAGTAACTAAATATGACTACAATAACTAGAAACTCCAACCCCAGAAGATGTCCATGTGACAACATGCTTATTACATTGTGGCAAGGGTCTGCCCATGGTCGTCATGGAACAGAACGTGTGTCCTTTACTTCCATGGTCCAGGGTGACCGTGGAAGGTCACACTCTGTGCCCCATCAGGTAAGTGTTAAATATAATAACTAAATGTTGAGATTTTTTCTGTTAACATTCAATTTCCACTTTTACCATTCGCTTTTTTCATGCTTATTGTGAATATTTCCATATGATAACATGCTTATTACACTGTGGCAGGGGTCTACTCATCGCCATGGAGCAGAACATGTATCTTCTCCATCGAAGGTAAAAGTAAATATTATTTCAATATCTCATTTTTATTGATGTTACAATTACTGACTCAACTAAATATGACTACAATAACTAGAAACTCCAACCCCAAAATATTTCCATGTGACAACATGCTTATTACACTGTGGCGGGGTCTGCCCATGTTCGTCATGGAACAGAACGCGTGTCCTCTACTTCTGGGGTAAAAATAAATATTATTGCAATATCTCATTTTTTATTATGTTACAATTATTTTCATAACGTTTATTTATTGATTTGTTGTTTCAAGGTGGCGCCGGTGGAAAGGCACGTACTGCTTCCATGGTCCAGGGTGACTGTGGAAAGTCACACTCTGTGCCCCGTCAGGTAAGTGTTAAATATAATAAATAAATGTTTAGATTTTTTTCTATTAGCATTCGATTTCCATTGTTGGCATTCGCGTTTTTCTGTGCTTATGGTGAATTATTGATTGATTTATCGTGTCACGATGGGGACCATGAAAAGGCACCTACTGCTTCCATGGTCCAGGGTGACCGTGGACAATCACCCACTAGAAGTAGATCAGTACAGGGTGATCATGGGAAGTCACCGGCCACAACACCGCATCAGGTAAGTGTTACTTCTTAATAGCAACTAAATTTCATTACAATAACAATGGTTGGTTGGCCCTGTTCAGTAGAGAATATAAAACTATTCTCGAAATACAGAGGAGCTCAATAAGGTATAAATACTCTTTTATTACTATGTATTAAAGATGGTTGTAAATTTTTTAATGCATGTCTATTTCTTTAAAAAAATTAAGAAAATTAACATTTCACGGTTCATTGATTTCTACAGGACTTTGTAGTAGGATTTAAATGACTGTTTATTTGCTTATATATTATTTACTCATATAAAAATTCTGTCTTTGATTATTTATGCAGGTCTTGGTGATGGAAATGCATCTTGTGGACAACTCTTATCAAGTTGTATGGGCGAACGGATCTGGCAAAAGGACAATGATAAGGTAAGGGTTTTGACGTGTTCTTTATCCTTAAATTCTATTTCATTCTATTAAGATACAAGAGATACAACCAATAGTAAATTACTACGTTTAGACTATCATCCAAACTAGAAGACAACCTTCTACATAAAACAAAAATGCTTCTTAGTAACGTAGAAAAATAGAAGAAAAATCACGTAGAAGAAATTAGGCTTTTTTTGGCCCTTCTTCCTATAATTTCGGCATGATGAAACCCTAGGTTAAGAAATTTTAATTTTTCAAACCCTAACTGTTCATCTATCTTTAAAAACTAAATTTAATGAGTTGTATACTTGTAAATATTGTTCTTAGGTTATTTTTGTTTCTCTTAGGTTTTAGACTTAATTTTTATGTGTTTTTGTAACTTTTATTTTATCAAAAAAGAAAGCCCCAAAAAAAGAATTTCTGTGTAAAACCCTAAAAACGTAGACCTGTTGCTCCCACAATCCGAGCCCTCTCCTTTATCAAACACAGGACTGCAATATTCATTGCAGACCTTGTATGCCCTAGTTTCCTTCTCTGCTCACTCAAAATAGAAAACAAGTTAGTATTTCAAACTATTTAGATGGTGGTGTATCTTGTTTTTATATCTTATTGATTTGATTAGTTTTATGCCCTATTCGCATTAGTTTTCTAGGTAAATGTAAGTCTGATTTTTTATTGATATATGGAACCTTACATCTGTAAATGCACAGTGATATAATTCTGACATTATTTTACAGAGTATTGTTTTGGATTTTCTTAGTACTAATTATTGCTATTGAGAGCTGGGTGATGGTAAGGGACTTGATGATTTTATATTTTAGAGCTTACATACAAGAATGAGTGAATGATATTAACATTATGGTTAGCTTGGCACTAAATTTTCATTAAGTTAGTATTTTATATCTATGCTATCACATACACAGATCTGGAAATCATATGCTAAATGGCACTTTAAATGATGAACACTGGTTATTGGTTGCATTATTTTACACGTTTTGATTATTGTGATGATAAACTTTCAGTTGTTGCATGGCACATATGTGGACCATAAATTCATATGTCTATATATTCAAAGGTAGTAGATAAAGTGATGTTATTGCATGAGGAGTGTATCCAAGGAAATTATGATATGCTTTCTAAACAACAAATTGCATGCTCAACTGTGCAACCTACTTCTCAGTGCCAAAAGGTAATTTATGATGAATTTTTTGCTACATGAGATCATTCCTAGTAATAAAATAGAAATAAGTTATCAATTTTTTGTTGACTAACACGTCTCTTTCCCATCATGTGCTTAGGAGACTGTTTTAATCTTATGGGAATATTTGATACTAACTTGACCAATTTTGGCCATGCTTGAGGTGTTTGCATAAGAAGGATCAACTTTTCATATTCACCTCTTCCAATAATGAGCAACATCAAAACAAATTACCATGAGTTGGCACTACAAATATCCTACATAGATTTTTGAGGTGAACAAATACTCTTTTTCCCTAGGGGTTGAGTTATTTTTTATTATTTATTTATTTTTCAATAAAGACGAATTCAATGCACCTTATGTTTTGTGTAGTATGATGAATTATCACTAGTATCTCTTCACATGTAGTAGAGCAAGTGATGATATTTCAAGAGGAATGTCTCCAAGGAAATTATGATATGGTTTCTAAACTACAAATTGCATGCTCAACTGTGCAACCTGCTTCTAATCAATGCCAAAAGGTGATCTATGATGATTTTTTTGTTATATGAGATCATGCATAGTAAGAAAATAGAAATAAGTTGTCAATTTTATGTTGATTAACATGTCTCTTTCCTATCATGTGCTCAAGGGACTTTTTCTTTTTCTTTCGAGCATATTTGGTACTGACTTTGACCGATTTTGGCCATGCTTGAGGTGGTTGCATAAGAAGGATCAGTTTTTCATTTTCATCTCTTCTAGAAATTGTGGCCTTGACCTTCTCTGGCTTCATTTACACCTACGGGCTTCCTCAGTCTTCAAAGCTCGGGCTCCCTTCATCTTCAGAAAATGGGCTTCCTTTACTTCTGACTTGTGGGATTCTTTAAGCTTTTGCAGGTATCTACAGGTCTATGCGAGCTTCTTCCAAGCTCTGTGGGCATCCTTCCAAGCCCTTGTGGGTTCTTTAAGCCCCAGTGGGCTTAACCTAATTTCAGATCACAATAAGTTGATCCGAGACCAGTGGTGCCTACGTCTTTCATCGATGGTATTTTTTATATATGTACCCCCCCCCCTACCTTATCATAGAAATCAACTCTCAGTGGTGCCTAGTATATCATTTAATTAATTTTTATACGATCCCTGTGGTGCTTACAACGTATTTTATCGATGGTATTTTTATATATGTACCCTCCTACCTTGTCATAGAATCTGCTCTAAGAGGTGCCACTTTAGCCTCTAATTATGTATTTTAGCCAATTATTATGAATTTGTGTATCCTAATGGGAAAACAGTTTTTGAGGCAATAATTAGGGTGCTTAGGGCCACTTTGGGTACTTTTGGGCACTTTTTAAATTATTATGCCTTATTTTTTAGAGTCAATTAAGACTTTTTGACCCCGCCTGAACTTCCCATTTATTTTTTTCCCTTTTACTTCAATATGTTTTTTCCCATATCTTACCTTTTCGATATATTTATTTTCTATAAATCACCTTTCCTGTGTTATATTTTATTCATTTCTTTGTCTTTAAAATATAGTATGTATTTTTTCACAAGCACTTATTGAAGATACAAAACCGTGGAAAGAAAGGTGCCTTTCCACGGTTTTTAAAATTGTTTTTGAAACCTCCAGGTTTCGTTGCAATATCGGCGAACTTTCATCGTGGGTATTGCAAAACTGTTGAAACCCCAGGTGGCTTTCCATGAATACTGTCACTATAGCGACGGAGTTTCATGGAAAAATTACCATTCAACTTGCAGATTTCGTCGATAGAGATTAGTTTCCCACGGTTTTGCATGGAAGAAACTTCTGTTCAAATTCCAGAATTCGTTGATAGAGAAGCAAATGTTCGTCAAAAGTGTTCCTCGGTTTTGTGTGGAAACAAAATTTTTCCTAGCAGTTTTTGGCCATATTTTTGTCGTTATAGGGACGACAACTTTGTCGATAGAGCGACGAAACATAGAAAATGAATTAAAAAAATCAATTTCAAGGCCACCATATAGAAGACATGTGGAAGCCAGTTTTCATCTCTATATTGACGGCTTATAAAGTTCGTCATTATATCCATGAAATAAGTGCCACGAAACATTGCGACCATTATTGTCGCAATTGAGACGATGAAACGTGGAAATAGCAAAGAAAAACCATCGCAATTTTGATATTATGTATTAGTGTATGATGACCAATTACAATAGTAACATCCTGACGAAGGAATAATAACATATCCCTTGGGGTACATCAGTAAAATACATTTAGAATATCATTTTAAGTTAAAATATTTCAACACTCCCCCTTAACACAAAGGGTCTTCTACTGACAACATCATCGTAGACTATAGGAGTAACGAGAGAGAGTATCTTCAACAGTATCGAGGTAGTACATATATACATCATAGAAAGTTTTCAACAATCATCAATAATTGGAACAGTTAGTCTTCAATGTCTTCATCTTATCCAACACATGATCACTTGATCAGTTGTAGCAGCAACACTTTGATCCTTTCAATCCTTTGCAGCAAGACTTCAATCTTCTTTATCCTTTGCTACAGCACTTCGATCTTCTCAATACTTTGCAACAATAATTCGATATTCTTGATGATTTGCAACAACACTTCAATATTATCGATCCTGTGTAGCAGCAGCACTTCAATCTTTTTTATCATTTGCAGAAGCACTTCAATCTTCTTGATCCTTTGTAGACACACTTTGATATTTTTTATCCTTTGTCGCCACACTACCTGCAGTACACATGATCTCTTTGCGGGATGATCAATCCCTATCACTTTAGGACATAGGTCCAAGGATAATGCAATCCTCCATCAGCCTAATCCCCCTTAACGAGGAGGGTCCAACGTATTGACCGACTGAATCATATACAACTGAATGTAGATCTCGACCGCACCTAGATGCATGCCCTCACATCAGTAAGGACTCATCGTTGAACTTCCTCAGCTTCAAATATGGGACCACTCCTAACCGAGTGTTATACTATGGCATCTACATATACATGTAGGCATACTCTCCATACAAGAGTATTGTCTGAGGTGTAACATACCCAGAACTAAAAAATAAATATTTATTATTTATTTCAGGAAAAAAAATTATGTTGAATTTATTGTAAAGTTTTATGACCAAGTTGGTCAAGGATGACTATAATTGAAGAATTATTTATGTTAATAATTAAATTAAAGGAGACACCTATCCAAGGGAGACTGTTAAATGAGTGTTCACTGACCCACTAGGAGGAATGAGCAGCTGTAGAAGGCTGGTTGACAAGTGGCAGCACTAGCATTCACTTTCTAGCTGTTGCAGGAAGCATAATCCCTAAAAATGTGGTCATGTTCTCTGAGAGGGGGGAACTGAGATGGTGGCTCAATTAATTCCAAAACTGACCCAAATACCTAGGAAATCTTATATATATCATCAAATTGAGCAGGAGGCTCACTACTCATTCTGATTTCTAATTGAATGCACCTTGTGACTGCTGCAAAACTGAAAAGTCAAGCACACAAGGAATTTGATGAGCGGATAGATAAAGTGATTTGTTGAGTTAAGTCTGTTACTGAGTGCTAATTTAAAGTAAGTTTTTATGTGTGGAAAATATATTCATCCTAGTGGTTCAGTGAACGGGCTTGGGGTCCTAAGCAAGTAATTTTGGTTGTTTCAGGAGAAGGTTGGGTGGAACAGTCTCCTCTAGGTGTTTGTCCCTTTATGCCTATTATCCAGGTTCAACTGTTGTTTAATTATACATCTGTACTTTTATCAGAATATGCTCAGTAACTTTAAATATAATGATTGGATATGTTATGTACTCTCTATCTGGAAGTTGTTAGAAGAATTACATTTCTGTTTATTTTCAAGTTGAAAGTTGAATCTATTGATTTAGTCTTTTCTGTCAAGTATTCTCTTAGCCTGAATAATGTTCTTCTTCCTCTAGATGAAATCTTTCGAGTATTTATACATTATTGCTACCTTATTTTATACAATTACTAAAGTACTAGTATTAGAGGTATTACCTTAGTTAGTCTAGGTTTTTCTAATAGTTCTTTAACTCAGTAAAGGTCTTTGGAAACACCTTATGATTACTAATACATAAGTTAATATAACATTCAATACTGATACAGAGTTTATCATAATATAGGTATTTTAAATACAAATATCTATAAATATGAATGTATATAAATATGACTACAATAGCTTGTATTAGGGACAAAACTTCTCAATAGCTTTGTAAACTAACTAAGGGTTTGAATCCATAATAGAAACAAACATATTAAAGTATAATAAATCCAATGTTTAGATCTAGTTATCTTTTTTCAGTAAGGACGAGTTATGGCTCCTTTTTAACCACAGATTCAGTTAGGAATAATTTCAAATAATTCAATTTATAAATATTAACTGAGCTAGGCAGCCTTTGTGTTGATGTATTTGTAACTTCAGAATGTATTCCCTTGTTTATATCTTGTATTGTATTTCATTGTACCCCAATTTTCCTATCAGGAGAATCATTAATATAATCAAGTCATGTTAAGTCATAGAGTGTAACCCTCCTTTGTAAGTCAGGGAAATAGTCCCCACAGTTGAGGGGTACTAGGGTTATTAGACTCTCCTAGAGAAGTCGGCCATGGTGAGTAATTGTCAAGTGGAAAACTAGTATAAACAGAGAGTGAGACTCTCTATTTGAAACACACACTCACTCAAGTGTAGCGCATGAATGAGAGAAGAGGAGATTGCATAAGTGAGAAAGAGAACAGCTATTGGAGATCATCTTTATGTCTTTGGGTTTTACTTTTTCCATTGGTGCTCATTCTATCTCTGAGGAAGTTGCAACGTTTTCTCCTTTATGGTTTCCCCGAGGAAAAATCTTTGTGTCTCTTGTCTCTTGTGATTATTGCTGTGCATGTTAATCTGTCAGATAAGATCCTAAGATCATATTGACTAAATGATAAAAATCTAACATGGTATCAGAGCTAACCTAAGAAGAAGACATTGTGCAGCTGTAGAAGCTAGGGATTCTTACTTTTTGGGTCTCTCTCCAAATATCATCAGCAAACGGACACCAGGTTAACTCTCCATTGAAGGGCGCATCTTTCTATCGAAGCAGAATCTGATTCTGAGCATTTTCAATTTTTGACCTAACGCTCCAGTGGGAAAGTAGGGCTTTCCACAGAAGTGGAATTTTTTAGTGAGCCCAACATAGGATTTCTCTCCTCCTCAAAATCAAAGTTTAGTGATCAAGATCGAAGTTTTTGGTTGGGTAGAACTTCAGGAAAGTCAAACCCTAATTTTCCCCTGAACAAAAAAACCAGCATTGTAGAAGATCATCTCCAGATCCAGTTTTAGCATCTCAAATCGGTAAGATCTAAATATTTTGTATTTCCATTTGAGGTTCTCAGTTAATATGTCTCATCATACCAAGCTTGATGAAAAGCTTAAAGGAGCTGAAAACTTCCGAGCATGGAAGTATAGGATCTCAGTTGTTCTTGAATAAAATGAATTGGACACCTACATAAGTGGAGACGTTCCAGTTCCAGAGGAAGATGAGGCTAAGGCCTTACACAAGAAGAACTTGGTCAAGGCCAAGAGGATTATTGCTGATTCAATCAAGGATCACCTTATACCACAGTTGTCTTCCCTAAAGACACCTAAAGAGATGTTTGATTCCTTGACCAAGCTATTTGAAGGGAAGAACATAAATCAGAAGATGACTTTGAGAAATCAGTTGAAGAATGTAAATATCCAGAATGCAGAGACCATACAGCCATACTTTACAAGGGTCTCTCAAATCAGAGAACAACTTGAATCAGTAGATGAAGAAGTAGAGGATTCAGAAATTGTGATGACCACCTTGAATGGTCTCCCTAGGTCATGGGACTCCTTCATTCAATGGATTTGTGCTAGAAGAAAGCTAATCACTTTTAGTAGGATGTGGGAAGAATGCTCATAAGAATAAGCTCGGATAGTATCTCGAGAAGAAAATATGGGAAATGAAGATCAATCTCTCACATCACACACCAAGAAAAGCAGAAGGAACTACCATCATTCAAATGGTAAGCATTCTCACCAGAATCAGAAAGATAATCCTAGAATATGTAGCAGAGATCTATCCAAAATCAGATGCTATACATGTGATGAGAAAGGACACCTTGCCAGAGAGTGTCCTAGAAACAAAGGTGGATCTCACAAGAAGAAGGGAAACAAAAGAAGACATCATGCTCACACTGCAGATGATGATGCACCTCCCAGAAAGAGAGTCAACTAAGAAAGTGAAGACTCTTTAATTGATGAAGAATATGTTTTTATTTCTTCCCTCGCATGAACTGTCAGACATGGAAGCAATGATTGGCTCATAGATAGTGGGGCTTCCAAGCATATGATGGGATTCAAAGAAACCTTTGTGAAACTATCCAAACATGAGTCACCCCACAAAGTGAAACTTGGGGATGACTACCAGTATCCCATAAAAGGTAGTGGTGAATCCTCCTATAAACTAGACTCTGGAAATTCTATGAAGATGAAGGATGTCTTGTTTGTACCAGGACTAAAGAAGAACCTTCTCTCCATCTCTGTATTAGATGCAAAAGGCATGAGAGTTGCATTTGTAGAAGGCCAAGTCCTTATGTGGCCAAAGCGAAAGACTATATATGATGCAGTAATAATTGGAGAGCAAGAGGGAGGATTATACAAATTAAAGGGCCAACCAGAACAAGCCTTAGTTCATGACTCAGTAGAGCCAAGTGAACTTTGGCATAGAAGGCTTGCACATGTGCACTACAAGGCACTACCACTTGCAAGCAAAGTTGTTGAAGTTATTCCAGAAATACAGGAAAAACATGAAGGTTTTTGAAAAGGATTTGCGAAGGAAAGATCACAAAGAAGACATTTCCAAGCAGTGAGATCAAGGCGAAAGGAATCTTGGAAATCATCCACTCCGATGTATTCGGTCCGGTGTCATTTAGATCATTAAGTGGGTATGTATATTATATTTCTTTCATTGATGAATTTTCTAGGAAGGCATGGATATATTTCTTGAAAATAAAGGATGAAGTATTTAGTAAGTTCAAGGAATTCAAATCCTTGATTGAGAACCACACAGGGAAGAAAATCAAGACCTTTCGATCAAACAATGGTGGAGAATTCACATCAGATGAATTCAAGGAATTATGCAAAGATTTGGGGATTAAGAGGGAGTTGAGCACTCCATATAATCCACAAAAAAATGGAGTTGCATAAAGGAAGAATAGAATGATTATGGAAGATGCAAGAGCAATGCTTCATGATCAAGATCTTCCCATGCATCTATGGGCAGAAGTTGCTAGGACAGTTTTGTATGTACAGAATTGTACTCCACATAAAGTACTTGAGAACAAGACACCTAAATAAGTCTTCTCTGGAAAGAAACCAGAAGTTAGTCATCTAGGAAAATTTGTATGTCCAGTATACATACACATTCCGAAAGAAAAGAGGACAAAGTTAGATCCTTCAGGAAAGAAGGGTATATTTGTGGGATATAGTGAAAGCTCGAAGGCTTATAGAATATACTTCCCAGGATTCAAGAAAAATGACATCAAAAGGGATGTGCAATTTGACAAAGACTCAGCTTACAACAATCTAGAAAAAGACCTATTGCAGAACTTGAAGAAACGAAAGTACCCAAAATCCGAGATACAACTATGAACGAAGCAAATCCAGAAGAAGATTGAGAAATGGAAGAACCCCATGAACCTGTAGATCCATCCCAAGAGAAGAATCATTACAAAAGGAAACTTGCATGGATACGAGAGGCTATCCAGGGTGCAAAAAGATATGGGGCTCCAGAAGAAATGCACAGAAAAAAGAAGAGAACTAGGCCCTACTTCAGTTATGTAGCCCTATTATGTGACATCATTGATAAAGAACCTTCCAACTATGAAGAAGCAGTAGAAAAGAAAGAATGGAAGGATGCTAAAATCGAGGAGTATCAGTCGATCATGAAGAATGATGTCTTGGATGTGGTCCCAAGACCAGAAGGGAAGTCTGTTGTGACTTCCAAATGGATCTACAATATAAAGCATGCTGCAGATGGCAGCATAGAGAAATATAAAGCAATATTTATGGCACGTGGATTCTCCCAAAAAGAAGGGATAGATTATGAGGAGACTTTTGCACCTATAGCCATATACACTTCCATCATATCAATACTTTCTCTGTCTGTAGTAATGAAATGGAAGATACACTAGATGGATGTCAAGACTGCTTTCTTCAATGGTGTAGTAGAAGAGGAAGTGTATGTGGAGCAGCCACTCAGTTTTGAGGAAAATTACAGGGAGACTCATGTGTGCAAATTGAAGAAGGCCATGCACAGTTTGAAACAGGCACCCAAGACATGGTATGACAGAATTGACAGCTTCCTAACTGGGTTAGGATTTACCAAGAGTAAAGTCGATTCCAACCTTTACTATAAGGTTGAGGAAGGGAACCCAGTGATACTCCTACTATATGTAGATGACCTATTTGTAACAGGTGAGGATGAGTTGATTGTTGACACAAAGAGGAAGTTTGTTGTCGAGTTCGAGATGAAAGACTTGGGTATGATGCACTACTTTCTAGGCATAGAGGAATGGAAGAATGAAGATGGAATCTCCCTAGGACAAGGAAAGTATGCAGTAGAGATCCTGAAGAGGTTCAGGATGATGGACTACAAGGCCATGACCACGCCTATGGCATCGAACCTGAAGCTATTGAGTGATGCTTCATCAGATTCGGTTGATGTTATGATGTATCATCAGATGATTGGGTCCTTAATGTACCTAACAAACACAAGACCATATATTTTCTTTTCTGTGAACACATTGAGCCTGTTCCTGACAGATCCAAGGCATATTCATTTGATTGCTACAAAGCATATTCTGAGATACCTGAAGGGTACAGTTGACTATGGGCTCAAGTATGAGTTGAATCAGAAGATTAACCTGAAGGTTATGTGGATTCAGAATGGGCAGGTAGTTCCATTGATAGGAATAGCACTTAGGGGTGTTGCTTTAGTATGGGATCAGGTGTGATCTCTTGGTTTAGCAGGAAGCAGTCCCACGTGGCACTGAGTATAGCCAAAGCAGAGTATGTCACATCTTGTTCAGTTAGTTATGAGGCAGTGTGGCTAAGGAAGCTACTATCTGATTTGTTTGATCTCCATTTTTATGCTACTTGTATATATTGTGACAACCCAGTGTTCCATGACAAATCGAATCATATCAAGATCAAATATCATTATAGCAGGGATATGGTGCAGAGAGGAGCAGTGAAGCTCCAGTATGTTGCGACGGATGAACCGATAGCTGATGTGTTGACCAAGCCATTGGCCAGAGTGAAGTTTGCATACTTCAGGGAGAAGCTTGGTGTTCTCCAGATTGAGGTTCCTTCCAAGGGGAAGTGATGAGTCCGTGTGCCTTTCTAACATGGTGGTAGGATTGGTTCCTCCCATGGTTATATGTAAGTGTTTTTCCTTTATGACATGGTGGCAGTATTGGTTCCTCCCATAGTCAGATGTAAGTCTTGTGCCTTTCTGACATGGTGGTAGGATTGGTTCCTCCCATGGTCAAATGTAAGTGATGTGCCTTTCTAACATGGTGGTAGGATTTGTTCCTCCCATGGTCAGATTTAAGTGTTGTGCCTTTCTAACATGGTGGTAGGATTGGTTCCTCCCATGGTCATATGTAAGTGCTGAGACATACAACCAGCATGAAAAAGGGTTGGCTCTGTAGAGGAAGTCCTTGCAGAGGGAAAGGCCTAAAACCAACATGAAAAAGGGATGGATTTGTAGAACTACAACCAACATGAAAAAGGGATGTCTTTGTAGAGGAAGTCCTTGCAAAGGGAAAGGACTACAACCAGCATGAAAAAGGGTTGGCTCTATAGAGGAAGTCCTTGCAGAGGGAAAGGCCTACAACCATCATGAAAAAGGGTTGGATCTGTAGAACTACAACCAGCATGAAAAATGGCTGGCTCTATAGAGGAAGTCCTTGCAAGGGGAAAGGCCTACAACCAGTATGAAAAAGGGTTGGCTCTATAGAGCTACAACCAGCATTAAAAAAGGGCTCGCTCTATAGAGTTACATCTAGCATGAAAAATGGTTGGCTATGTCTGTCAATGAAGACCTACATGGAGGCTAGGCCTACATCCAGGATGAAAAAGGGCTAGCTCTGTAGAACTTCCTATGACGAGTAGAATTGAGAGATAGCACCATTTTCTCGAGATAGCGGGAGCAGTGATGATCATGATCCCGTTTGATGATGATCTAGTTTGATGTTGATCCAACTTTGATGATGATCCAGTTATGAAGACTTGTGGCAATGAAGTGTGTCAAGAGAATGCCTTCCTAGTTAAGAGGGAGTGTTGATGTATTTGTAACTTCGGAATGTATTCACTTGTATATATCCTATATTGTATTTCATTGTACCCTGATGTTCCTATCGGGAGAATCATTAATATAATCAAGTCATGTAAATTCATATAGGTTAACCCTCCTTTGTAAGTCGGGGAAATAGTCCCCTCAGTTGAGGGTTATTAGACTCTCCTATAGAAGTCGGCCCCGATGAAAAATTGTCAAGTGGAAAACTAGTATAAATAGAGAGTCAGACTCTCTATTTGAAACACACACACACTCAACTATAGCGCATGAGTGAGAGAAGAGGAGCTCGCACAAGTGAGAGAGAGAAAAACTGTCGGAGATCATCTTTCTGTCTTTGGGTTTTACTTTTTCCATTGGTGCTCATTCTATCTTTGAGGGAGTTACGAGGTTTTCTACTTTATGGTTTCCTCGAGGAAAACTCTTTGTGTCTCTTGTCTCTTATGATTATTGTTGTGCATGTTATTCTCTCGAATAAGATCCTAAGATCATATTGACTAAATGATAAAAATCTAACACTTTTTTCTTAAAAGGTTAATAACACCAAATTGAGATGATCGACAAACCCTAGCACTAGTTACAGGTTACCGTCCAAGTTGGTGTTGTTATCTGCAGCAATTTTGCTTACAGAAGAAGGTTACAGACTACCTTAGGGCTTAGTATTATTTACTACCGAAACAATATTTCATCTAAGAGAAACCTAGTACTTAAATTATGACCCTACGGCCTCCTTTGTACATAGTCGCAATGGAAATGGCCTCGTGGCTTTATCTAAATATAAATATGACAATATAAAATGGTCTCATGACCATGATATCATAAACATTTATAAACTGTAAAAGAAACTAACAAACAGAGTAGAGAATGGGGAAAGTCTATTTCAGCAAAGATTTAAATATAAGAAAGGTTTACATGGCGTTATGAATGCCTCACAGAGTCATAATGATGGCTTTATCTTAAATACAAAACATAAAACGCTAAAACTATTAATCAAGTGGAATGACAATATAATCTACAAACTGTAACCAAATCAAACCAAGAAGAAAATCATTGTAGCGTTTATCCTTTTGCATCAAGTATTTATATAAATAAAATAAGTATTCGTAGGGAGTTATATAAGCCCTCACAAAAACCCTTACAAGAAGTAAGTCTAAACAATAGCTAACTCTAACAGAGGCCTTACGACCCTCGTCTCCAAAGTTTACATGAAATGGAAAAAACTCCATGACCGAAACTCTTAGGTTGGTATCTTAACTAAAAAATAAACTATGAACAGTAAAATAAAAATGTATGCTATTAATAATATCAAATTCTTTTACAAATACTTCGTGGCTTCACCGTGTTAATAGCATTACAACGTCTAAACAAAATGGAGGATTTTATCAACCAAATGAAATACATGTTAAAACGCAGCATCCATTTTGATAAACAAAAAAAGGAGTTTATAAAAACCCTCACGGGTATTTTCCATGATATAACTATTATATTATCAAAACCAATAACAAAGCTGCGACAGTGGATTTATATCCCAAAAACATATATCAACAGTAAGAGCCTCACGACCTTATCGTTTTTCAAATTATACCACAAACTGTAAACAAGAATGAAAATTTGAGAGCACATCCTTATCAAAGCATACATAGTTGCATGGATAAACAAAGTTACATTTTGTTAAATTAAATCATGGCGGTATACAAGCCCTCATGGGGTCTTTTGAATTTAAGCAATTATTTACAGAGACAGTCATGGACTGTTTTCCCTCAAAACCCTAGCATAACTACAAAACTAATAGCAAAATCAAAACATATATATTTAAACACCATATTTACAAAAGCGGCATAGTCGCATGACTCCACAGAGGATGGAAAAATTTCTTTACAGTAACAAGTTCATTTTATACGAAAACAAATGTATCACTTTCACATCGATAACAGGCGCGGAGATAAAAACCCCAACTCTCTTGAAAAATGCACGAAGGTCCAACCATGTCGGAGCTCTAAAAGGTAAAGCCATAGTCTTACCGACTGAAAGATCTTCTCGACCAGTCCTTAACCCACGCCCTTGCCACAGAGAACCATCCCGGTTATCTCCTGCAAATTACATTATTTCCAAAGGTTAAAATTCAAACATTTATAAACTTGATACACGAAGAGAAAATTGTAAAGACACTATGAAGGGAGTCACATTACCTTCCCAGCTATCATTTTTTCCAACCAGAAGAGAACAACGCTTATCTTCCCCACCAACGAGCTGAGCAATGTTGGACAAATTCAAGAAATGACGAGGGCCAAGTTTGGAGGCTCCTCCCTCTCTATTCATGGATATAGGTTTAACATAGGCAAGCACCCCAAGGCCAAACGATTGTTTGGGATGACAACTAACACCAGACAGAACCCCACTGAAGGAAAAGACCTGGATTTCACATCACATTAAATCCCTAGGTTTTTGCACCATGTCCTTATGCCGACAGCTGGAGGTATTATTATAACCACATGACATGCATGTGATTGGCTTTATGACCCATCCCTTGTTTAACACTGACCACATATTGGTTATAAAATTCGTTTCATATGTCAATACCGAATTCATATGCATAATATCCCCCACCATGGAGTTTATAACAAGGTTTAGTTTTAAAAGATTTTTAATTTTTATTCTTGGGATATGTCGTATCCAAAGTCGAGAGGGTAAGCCAAGGATATGTCATGGTTTTAGGCATATAGTGTATTCTTAGGGTATAATTATTGCATTCTTAGGGTATATTATTATGAAGTTTAAAAGTTAGGTCACTTTTCTCATCTAAGGAGGATCATTTTTCTCCTTATCACTTATTTGTTTCTAGCGATGGTCAGTACTTTAGAAAAGCGTTTAAGTGTGATATCACCCACCTACACAAAGGGGAAAGAAAATTTCATGCATTATTTGTAATGACTAAGTAATACTAATACCCCTTCCTTTTCACGGCTCACGAGTGAAACAAACTAAAAGGTCGATAAGCAAACTGAAGAAACGACAAGCATAGTCTTTAAAAGCAATTATTTTTGTCACAAAATAGTACCAACCAAAATGCATGATATAATATCGACATTAAGCCATAGAAAAAAACAGGCTATGGAAAAATTTTAAACATAGGCATATAATTCTTGCAGTCAAGTCATTATCGTTACAACAATATTTCTTTTTTTGGAAGTAACATCTCTCGAAAGTATTTACTAGCTAATTTTAAAGTTACACATGGTAAATAATTTTTATTTATTTATGAATTTGTAGGGTTGTTACATGTGGTATCAGAGCAAGGTTCCCAAACACTAGGCCTGATTGGCTCACTCGCATACAAATAAGAAAACAAACATACTTGTTTTATTTACATTTATTTTTGTACAGAAATATAAAATCTATTTTGCAGGAAAATGGAAGGTGTTGAAGCAGCTACTGAAAATAGGTCTCAACACAACAATCCAGACAACATTTATGTAGAACTGAAAAATACAGAGTTACTACAAACAATTAAGGAGTTAAAAGATGAACTACAAACTGTAAAAATAGATAATGAAACAATTCTGGAAATGAATTAGATGTTATTAGATAATATGTGTAACAGAGGAAAAGATAAGCGAAATGCTTATGAAATTGATTTTGAAACAATGTCTCACAAACATAAATGAAAGAAAGCAAAATATTCTGAGAGTGGATATTCTACAGAGGTTAATGAGATATCACATAGGGGAAGGTATAAATACATAAGTGACAGTAGTGAAAGTGACCGTAAACCTAGGAGAAGGAAGTATAAATCCTATGAAGAAATTTCTGGGGAATTTAAAAAAATAAATCCTCCCATGTTTAACGGAGAAGTAGAGAAAGATGAAGAAGCAAAGGATTGACTATCAAGAATGAAAAAATACTTCCAAATTTACAACTATTCTGATAGACTAAAAGCTCGGATGACTATTTACAATTTAACCAGAAAAGCTGATATCTAGTGGCAAGACATAAAAAGGGTAAAAAGTCTTAAGGAAAAGTACTTAACTTAGAGAGTTTTTAAAAAGTATTTTAAAATAAATTTTTTATCTGAACATTACTACGAGGAAAGAGCTAAGGAATTCTATGAATTAAAATTGGGTTCAATGCCAATGAAAGACTTAAGCAGCAAATTTCTAAGTCCGTTAAGATATGTACCTTACATAATTGATGAAAAGCCTAACTTATACAGAGATTTTTAAGCTGTCTGCCCACTAAATTCAAAGATATGATTGTGTTTCATAACCCAAAGACTCTTGAGGAAGCTATGAGAAAATATGATTTCTGTTATGAACAGAGTAAGAAAAGAGAAAGTTTACCTAACTAGAAGAATAAGAAGACAAGTGACTTTGACCAGAAAAGAAGAGGGTTTAAGTCAAATAAGAGTTTTGTGAATACATCTCAGAATTTCTCTAAGAATAACTATCAGATAGCTGATTTCAAAAATAAAGCACCACAGAATACTACAGCACGAAAAGGCAGGGATGTGCCTAACAACTTTGTTAAAAATAATGAGCATAAGGAACATGTCAAATGCTGAGAATGCCAAGGACCGCATTATGCCAAGTATTTTTTGAATCAGAAGGAGAACTTCAGCAATGTACACATTATCCAAGAAGAGGAAAGAGTTGGAGATGTGGCAAATGAAATGCCCAAAATAAAGGCAGCTCTGGAGAATCGACATGCAGACCATCAGACTTCCATGGTGGAAGTTCAAGGTATGATACAAAACCAATATGTTCCCACCTTAATTAATCCAAGTTCTAGTTTAAGTTATATATCACCTAGCATAGTGTGAAAATGCATCTTATCTTTAAGAAAATTTGAAAAATCTTGGTTGGTCCAGTTAGCTACCAAAACTAAAAGGAAAGTCATCAATTAAGTTGAAAATTGTAATTTGCTTATGAGTCAGTTTGAAACTCCGATCAAGTTAAATGTGTTACCATTAGGATCTTATGATGTCCTAATAGTAATGGATTGGCTGGAAAAACGCCAAGTGATTTTAAACTATTTACAGAAAACTTTTACTTGTTTAAATAACAAAGGAGAAAGAAGTACAGTCACGAAAATACCTAGGAAAATTTTCGTTAGACAAATTTCAACCTTATAGATGAAAAAGGTTGTAAGAAAAGGTTGTAAAGTATTTGTTATACCCATAATAAATAATGAGCAAATTGGTAAATAAGATAAGCTATAATTTGAGAATATTCCGATCTTGCAAGATTTCTCGGATGTATTCCTGAAAGAAATTCCAGGATTTTCTCCCAAGAGAGATATGGATTTTACAATCGAATTAGTACCAGGAGCGGTACCTAATTCAAAATATCCTTATCGAATGAAAATCTTGGAGATGAACGAATTAAAATCACAATTACGAGAATTAATAGACAAAAACTATATAAGGACAAGTGTATCCCCTTAGGGAGCACCCGTCCTTTTTGTTAAAAAGAAAGACGACACTTTACGTCTATGTATAGACTACCATCAACTTAATAAAATGACAATTAAGAATAGGTATCCTCTGCCCCACATTCATGATCTGTTTGATCATATACGCGGACCGATGATATTTTCTAAGATAGATTGGAAATTTGGATATCATCAAGTCATAATTAAAGACGAAGACATCTTTAAAACTGCTTTCACAACTAGATACAGGCACTATGAATTTGTGGTTATGCCCTTTGGGCTAACTAATGCACCAGAACCTTCATGTGCTTAAGGAGAAATGTCCTAAGTAAATACTTAGACAAATTTGTACTCGTCTTTATAGATGACATATTAATTTATTCTAAAACAAAAGAAGAACACGATGAACACCTACAGATAATACTACAAGTGTTAAGAGAACATCAGCTATATGCTAAGTTCAGCAAATGTGAATTTTATAAAGATAAGATACAATATCTAGGGCACGTAATATCCAAAGAAGGGATTTCGGTAGACCCGGATAAAATAAAATAAATAATTCATTGGCATGTTCCTAAGGGTGTAACTGATGTACAATCCTTTATGGGAATAACAGGTTATTACAGAAAATTTATTGAAGGATTTCGAAAATTGCAAATCCTATATCATTGCAGAAAAAAGGTAAGAAATTTGTTTGGGATCATAAATGCAAAGACAGTTTTAATAAATTAAAAGGATTATTAACCAATGCACCCATTCTAAAGATAACAGATCCAGGAAAAGATTTTGTCATATGCACTGATGCATGCAATGAATATTTGGGTGGACTACTGACACAAGAGGGTCATGTACTTGCGTATGAATCAAGGAAGTTAAAAACTCATGAAAAAATTTACCCAACTTATGATTTAGAACTGGCTGCCACAATCCATGCTTTAAAAATGTGGCGCCATTACCTAATAGGTAAAATATTTTTGCTAATTTCTAATAACATAAGCCTAAAATATCTTTTTTATCAACAAAATCTAAACACAAGGCAAGCTAGATGATTAGCTTTCCTTAGCGAGTACGATTCTGAAATCAAACACATCAAAGGGAAAGAAAATAAAGTGGTTGATGCCTTAAGAAGAAATGAAGTAATAAGTTTTGTAGCTGCCATTAGCAGTTATAAAACTGAATTAGAAGATAATTTGGAAGAATGAATAAAACTAGACACAAAATACCAGAGTTTAAAAGAAAAAGTAACTCATAATATATCTGAATATACAAATATAGATTACAGTTTTAATGAAAAATGTCTAATGTTGTATAAAAAAAAGACTTTGTGTACCAAATATACCAAAAGTTAAACTACTGATATTAAATGAAGTACACAAAAGTCCTTATTCTGGACATCCGAGATATCAAAAGATGATAACAATGTTGAGAAAAGACTATTTTAGCCTAATATGGAAAATGAAGTTGCTGAATTTTTAGATAGGTGTATAGAATGTCAGCATGTTAAAGTTGAACATCAACACCCAACAGGTATTTTACAACCGTTACCAATTCCAAATTGGAAATGGGAAGTCATCAATCTTGATTTTGTAACTGGCTTACCTAAAATCCAGAAACAAAATAATTCAATAATGGTAGTTGTGGATAATCTAAGTAAGGAAACACACTTTATACATGTTAAAACAACACATAAAGCTTCTAACATTACTGACATCTTTATGAAAGAAATATTTCATTTGCATGGAATTCCAAAGGTAATAATTTATGATAGAGATCCTAAATTTACTGGTCATTTCTGGAAATCTTTCTTTAAAGGACTAGATACTAAATTGAATTTCAGTTCTGCTTATCATGGAAAAACAGAAACAGATGGAAAAACAGAAAGAGTCAATCAAGTACTAGAAGATATGTTACAAATGTATGTTAGAGACTATCCCAAGAAGTGGGAAGATTATTTGCACTTAGTTGAATTTGCTTATAATAACCATTACCAAGCTTCAACAAATCTTAGTCCTTTTAAAATATTATATGGTAGAAAATGTAACACTACTATTACATGGAGTAATCCACTAGACAGATTGATGTTAGGAACTGACATGTTAAAAGAACTGGAACTCACAGTGAAGCAGGTACAAAGCAATTTGAAAACTGCTCAGGACAGACAAAAGAGTCATGGCGGCCTTAAAAGAACTCCGAAGGAATTCCAAGTAGGTGAGCATGTGTTTGTTAAGGTAAAACCCATAAAGAGATCCTTTAAACCAAGGAGTTGTGCTAAATTAACACCTAAGTATTGTAGACCGTTCGAAATATTGGCAAGAGTGGGGCCAATGGAATATCAATTAGCTTTACCACCTAACCTTATAATACATAATGTCTTTCACATTTCTATTTTGAAGAAATATGTACACGATGCTACTCATGTGATCAACTGGAATGTGATTCAGGTAGAACCAGAAGGAGATTTTTCGGTGGAACTAGACTGTATTCTAGACAAGATGGAAATGTTTCTCTGGAATCACACCATTGGGAAGGTAAAGGTGCAATGGAAATATCTCAGTCCATATGAATCAACCTAGAAATTAGAGAGAGATATGTGGGTGGCATATATGGCTCTGCTCCAAGAAGACTCGGAATAACTTAAGAAACATCGAGGACGATGTTGAGCTTAAGGAGGGGTTTTTATAACATAAACAAAAGTGAAAAATGAATATTTATTATTTATTTCAAAAAAAAACATTATGTTAAATTTATTGTAAAGTTCTATGACCAAGTCGGTCAAGGATGACTGTAATTGAAGAATTATTTATTTAATAATTAAATTAAAGGAGACACCTATCTAAAGGAGACTGTTAAATGAGTGTTCACTGACCCACTAGGAGGAATGAGCAGTTGTAGAATGCCGGTTCACAAGTGGTATCACTAGCATTCACTTTCTAGCTATTGCAGGAAGCATAATCCCTAAAAATGTGGTCATGTTCCCTGAGAGGGGCGAACTGAGCTGGTCTCTCATTTAATTCAAAAAATGACCCAAAGACCTAGGAAATCTTATATATACCATCAAATTGAGTAGGAGGCTCACTACTCATTCTGATTTCTAAGTGAATGAACCTTGTGACCGTTGCAAAACTAAAAAGTCAGGCACACAAGGAATTTGATGAGGGGATAACTAAAGTGATTTGTTGAGTTACTGAGTGCTAATGTCACATCCCCTCCTGCCCGAGAGGAAATGACCCAAACGACATTGCTTCTAACATTTAATCGGGAAATCTAAGCCCTCATAAAACATAAAGCATAAAATTCATTGAATATAAAAACATCTATAGATGCCTAAAGAAGCCTACAACGGAAGCAATACACATTTATGTTGTTCATAACTCATAAAACAAGCAACATTCATCATGTTCAAGCATTCCACATGTTCACGAATAATTTTCAAAGAAAATACATTGCATAGGTTAAATGCAAAATAATAATTATCTTACGAAGAAGCTTCACTGCAACTAGTTATGTCGCTGCAACGTTCCACGTCCCAACCATAGGCCAGTGTGATCCTTAATCTCTTAGCATCACTTCCGCCCCTGAGCTGGGCATGATTTCCACAAGGAACTAGGGAACGCAACCTTTCACACAGCAAGGCCAAAAACCATAGTCAGGCCACTAGCAGATAAATTCTTGGACTTACTTAGCCAAGCCCCCACCTGGATGCACTACACAACAATTGCCAGTTCTAGGTATGGACCCAAAACAAAATTCCCCAATTGTGTGAAGGATGGACCAATAGAAAAACATTCAGTAGAGATCCTAGCCGCTGAACATTAGCAAAACAACCTTCCATCCATGGTGAAAACACACGAAACTAGTGTAACATGAGGAAAAATGCCCAGAGATCCAACCCACACATGAGGAGACAAAAACACTCCCAACAAATCCCCAAATTATGAATCTCTGCTACGTGTTCACTCAGCAACACCAAAACGGGTTCTCCCAGCTACACATACACTCAACAACACCAAAACAAGTTCTCCCAGCTGCACATACACTCAGCAACACCAAAACGACTTCAAACCATGGGAAGAATGGAGCAGACTACAAACAACATGCCTGGGAAAATGGAGGATGGAGGACTAAGGAATAGAATGCATGTGCGTGAGTGCATGAGGAAAATCGTTGTTATCTAAGCGTGAGGGAAAAATGAAAAAAATATCCTCTTTGGGTATGGGTGTGTCAAGGCTGACAACCCTGCCAGATTTGACGGCTGCCCATGCCTCTCAAGCTCCAAGGCAATAACTGCCCAACTAACTCTTGGAGAATTAAGTGGTTGGTTGAATAGGACAAGAAGGGTGGTTGGTAGCTTATGGGTTCTCCTCTTAACACTTGGATTCTCCCCATTGGATCAAGGTTAAACATTTCTCCCCCCTTATCCTTAGCAAATCATGCCCCCATCTCTTTAATGTTGCATTGACATAGCTAGTTGTGGGTATTTTATTAATTGCATATTTACATGATGTAGAAAATTATACTGTGCCATCGGCTAGCACGATAACCATCGAAATCGATTTCAATTTCCGAAATGTAGAATACTAAATCCATGGCGGGGCCTTTTCCTTGATCTCCACACCACGATTTATTAATGTTATTTACATAATTTATAATTTAATGCAAGCAGGGTTGAAATCGGGGTACTATAGCTAAGTTGCAGTAAGATTTGTTGTGTGACATAGATCTTCATCCTAGTGGTTGAATGAACAGGCTCGAGGGTCCTAAGCAAGTAATTTTGGCAGCTTCAGGAGAAGGTTGGGTGGAACAGTCTCCTCTGGGTGTTTGTCCCTTTCTGCCTATTATCTAGGTTCAACTATTGTTTAATTCTACATCTATACTTTTATCGGAGTATGCTCGGTAACTTTAAATAGAATGATTGGATATGTTATGTACTCTCTATATGGAAGTTGTTAGAATAATTACATTTCTGTTTATTTCAAGTTAAAAGTTGAATCTATTGATTTAGTCTTTTCTGTAAAGTATTCTCTTAGCCTGAATAATGTTCTTCTTCCTCTAGATGAAATGTTTCGAGTATTTCTACCTTATTTTATACAATTACTAAAGTACTAGTATTAGAGGTATTACCTCTGTTAGTCTAGGTTTTTCTAACAGTTCTTTAACTCAATAAAGGTCTTCGAAAAAACCTTAGGAGAACTAATACAGAAGTTAATATAACATTCAATACTGATACAGATTTTATCATAATATATGTATTATGAATACAAAGATCTATAAATATTACTACAGTAGCTTGTATTAGGGACAGAACTTCTCAATAACTATGTAAACTAATTAAGGGTTTGAATCCATAATAAAAACAAACATATTAAAGTATAATAAATCCAATGTTTATATCTAGTTATCTTTTTTCAGCACGGACGAGTTATGGCTCCTTGTTTTTAACCATAGATTCAATTAGGAAGAATTTAAAATAATTCAAGTTATAAATATTAACTGAGCTAGGGAGGCTTTATTCTTAAAATGTTAATAACACCAAATAGAGATGATGTTATAGGCTATCGACCAAGTTGGTGTTGTTATCTGCAGCAATTTTGCTTACAAAAGAAGGTTACATATAGCCTTAGGGATTAATATTATTTACTACCGAAATAATATTTCATCTAAGAAAATCCTAGTACTTAAATTATGACCCTACGGCCTCCTTTACACACAGTCATAGTGGAAATGTCCTGATGGATTTATCTAAAGATAAATACAATAGTATAAAATGGCCTCATGGCCATGATAACATACACATTTATAAATTGTAAAAGAAACTAACAAACAGAGCAGAGAATGGAGAAAGTATATTTCAACAAAGATTTAAATATAAGAAAGGTTTACATGGCATTATGAATTCCTAAAAGAGTCATAACCATGGCCCTATCTTAAATACGAAGCATAAAACAATAAAACTGATAATCAAGTGGAATGACAGTATAATATACAAACTGTAACCAAATCAAACCAAGAAGAAAATCGATGTAGTGATTATCCTTTTGTAGCAAGTATTTATATAACTAAAGTAAGCATTTGTATGGATTTATATAAGACCTCATAGAAACCCTTACAAGAATTAAGTCTAAACAATAGCTAACTCTAATAGAGGCCTTATGACCCTCGTCTGAAAAGCTTACATGAAAGGGAAAATACTCCACGACTGAAACTCTTAGATTGGTAGATTAACTGCAAAAAAAACTATCAATAGTAAAATAACCCTGTATGCTATTAATAATATCAAATTCTTTTACAAATACATCATGACTTCACTATGTTAATAACATTACAACTTGTAAAAAAAATGGAGGATTTGATAAACGAAATAAACTTACATGTTAAAACGCAACATCCATTTTGCTAAACAAAACAAGGAGTTTATACAAACCCTCATGGGTATTTTCCACGATATAACTATTATATTATCAAAACTAGTAACAAAGCTACGACAATGGCTTTATAGCCCCAAAATAGATATCGACAGTAAGAGCCTCATGGCCTTATCGTTTTTTAAATTATACCACAAATTGTAAACAAAACTGAAAATTTGAGAGCACATCCTTATTAAAGCATACATAGTCGTGTGGGTAAACAGAGTTACAGTTTGTTAAATTAAAGCATGGAGGTATACAAGCCCTCATGGAGTCTTTCGAATTTAAGCAATTATTTACAGAGATAGTCGTGGACTTTTTTCTCTCAAAACCCTGTCATAACTACAAAATGAATAGAAGAATCGAAAAAGAGATATTTAAACACCATATTTACAAAAGTGGCATGGTCGTATGACTCCAAAGAGGATGGAAAAATTCATTTGCAGTAACAAGTTCATTTTATACCAAAGCAAATGTATCACTTTCACATCCATAGCAGGCGTGGAGATAAAAACACCAACGCTCTTGAAAAATCCATTAAGTTCCAACCACAAAGCTCTAAAAGGTAAAGCCATAGTCTTACCAGTTGAAATATCTTCTCGACCAATCCTTAACCCACACCCTTTCTGCAGAGAACCATCCCGGTTATCTCCTGCACATTACATTATTTATGAAGGTTAAAATTTAAACATTTATAAACTTGATACAAGAAGAGAAAAGGGTAAAGATAGTGAGAAAGGAAGCACATTACCTTACCAACTATCATGTTTTCCAACCAGACAAGAACAAGGCTTATCTTCCCCACCAGCGAGCTGAGCAATGTTAGACAGGTTCAAGAAATGACGAGGGCCAAGTTTGGAGGCTCCTCCCTCTATGTTCATGGACATAGGTTTGACAAAGACAAGAACATCAAGGCCAAACGATTTTTCAAGAGGAAAAATAATACCAAACAGAACCCCATCGAAGGAAAAGACCTAGCTTTCACGTCGCATTAAAACCCTAGGGTTTTACACCCTTTCCTTCTATCGACAACTGGAGGTTTTATTATAACCACATGGCATGCATGTGATTGGTTTTATGACCCCTCTTTTTTTTAACACTAAACACATATTGGTTATAACCTTTGTTTTATATGTCAACACCAAAGTCGTATGCATAGTATCCCCCATAATGGAGTTTATAACATGGTTTAGTTTTAAAATATTTTTCATTTTTATGCTTGGGATATGTTGTATCAAAATTCAAGAGGGTAAGACAAGCATATGTCATGGTTTTAGGCATATAGTATATGCTTCAGGTAGAATTATTGCATGCTAAGGGTAGATTAGTATGAAGTTTAAAAGTTAGGTTACTTTTCTCATCCAAGGAGGATCATTTTTCTCCTTATCACTTTTTTGTTTCTGGCAAAGGCCGGTACTTCAGCAAAATGTTTAAGGGTGATCTCACCCACCTGCACAAAGGGGAAAGAAAATTGCATGCATTAGTCGTAATGACTAAGTAATACTAAGACCCCTTCCTTTTCACATCTCATGAGTGAAACAAACTGGAAGGACGATAAGCAAACTAAAGAAATGACAAGCAAAGCCTTTAAAAGCAATTATTTTTGTCACAAAATAGTACCAACCAGAATGTATGATATAATATCGACATTAAGTCATAGAACAAAACAAGCTATGGCAAACTTTTAAACATAGGCATATAATTCTTGCAGTCAAGTCATTATCGTTACGACCGGTTTTTTTTTGGAAGTAACATCTCTTGAAAGTATTTCCTAGCTAATTTTAAATTTACACATGGTAAATAATTTTTTTTTATGAATTTGTAGGGTTGTTACATCAATTGAATATCTCGACCGCACCTAACTGTCGGCCCTCAACGTAGGAAATCCTCATCCTGTTTGATATAGGACCACTCCATGTAAGTGTTATACTACGACGTCTGTGAGGACTCATCATAGAGCATACTTAGCACTAAAGCAAGGACCACTACCAAGAGAGTGTTATTCTATGGCATCTACATATAAATGTAGGTATACTCTCCATACAAGAGTAACGTCTACAAAGCAGATCTCGATCGTACCTAAGTATCGACCCTATTGTCCTAAGAACTCATTGTAGGACATCCTCAGCTTCCAAATCTAGGACCATTCACAAGCGAATGTTATACTACAGTATCCACAAATGAATGTGGGTACTCTCCATGCGAGACATACGTCTGCAGGGCCTTCCTTATCTAGTAAGGACAACTCCCATGAACAGAGTGTTATACTTGCAATACCATCCTCAAGAGAGGATATTATCGTCCACAAGTGAATGTCAGACCTTGTTAGCATCTTTAGGCGTACTTGGCCTCTTTCATACTGGAGCTTCACTATCATCTGTCATCAATGACAGTCTTATCATCACTCCCCATTTTCCGAAAGGATCCATATCATGAACCTGCTCCCCCTTTTTCCTAGGAGGGTTCATATCTTTGACTTGTTCTTCCTTTCTGAGGAGAATCCATATCTTCAACTTGTTCCTCCTTTCCGAAGAGGGTCCATATCGTTATCATTCCTTCTTGCAAGGAAAGTTTGTACTCCCATCAATGTCCCTCCTTTCTAGGAAAGTCTTTTCGAACTACACCAAGCTTGTCATGAAAATATTCAAACTTTACTAAAGATAGAGGCTTGGTCAGCACATCAACAACTTACTCATCAATACTCACATATTGGATATTTATAGCTCCCTTTTGTACCATATCCCTTATATAAAAAACTCATATTTCTATGTGCTTTGATTTATCATGGAACACGGGATTCTCTGTCATCTTTATGCAACTCTAGTTTTCACAAAGAATCATTATGGTATCCAACTCCATGTCAAATAGTCCTGACATCAGTTTCTGAATCCATATTGCTTCACAACTAGAGGAGAAAGTTGATATGTACTCTACTTCAGCTGTGTTGAGAGCAACATAAGTACTTGTCCATTTATAAAATAAACGCTATATACTTTCTTATCTAGAGCAAAGATGGAAAGTAAGATCTTTTCCAAACCTGGTACATACAATACTTCCTTCATCTTCATGGAAGTCCCAGAGTCAAGCTTGTAGCTTGATTCACCAATACCGTTGATGGGATATTGATAATCATCTCCTAATGATACTTTCTGAGGAGAGTTCCTTTCTTCAAGTTTTAACAGAGTTTGTTTCTTCCCTGTCTTGTGCTTTGAAGCACCACTATCAACACACCATGTATCTTCTCCAAGTGTTACAAAACCCGAGAGTGCAGATAATAGTACATCTTCTTCTTTTGTTAGTCTCTTTCGAGGTCTTTCTTCTTCAGCTAGATGGGCATGATGTATTTGGTTGTTGTTCTTCTTTGGTGATGGACACTCTCTGGAAAGGTATCATGTCTTATGATAGTTGTAGCGTTGATACTTTGAGTAATATTTATTTTGATTTACTCTTTTCTTTTGAAAATTATTCTTTGAAGGTTTATGAAAACCTTTCTTTAAATTTTGATTATTTTCTTCCTTTAGTATGGAGGGCTAGAGCTTAATCATATTCTCTGAGTAGAGCTTCTCTGTTAGCTACTCTATCTTCTTCTTGAATGAAATATTCCCATATTATGTCAAAATTCATACTTTCTTTTCTGGAGCACAGAGTCTGTATGAATGAATCCCAAGGTCTAGTGAGTACCATTGAGAGCGGTCATAACTAGTTCATCCTCATCAAGGGTGTCTCCAATAACACTTAGTTGTTCCCTGAACTGGGAGACCCTTGTGAAGTAATATTGAATTGATTCTCCTTTACTTATCTTGGTTCCCTTCAGTTGAGCTATCAAATTCATCTTTCTGTTGATGTTCCTTCCCTCATACATTCTGGAAAGTGCATCATACATTTTATTTGGTGTCTTCTTAAATGACACTTGACGGATCAAGTGACCTTTGATAGAATCAACAATGATCCTCATTTCCTTCATTAGGTCTTGTTCATGCTTGTCCTTAGCTTCAACTTCTGTTGGTTTTGGAACTTCATCCTATACTTCCATTCTAGGAAGTTTTCTATGCCTTCCAATTTATCCTGAAGCTTAGTGCTTGGGCCATCCTGTCCAATAGGTCGCCAAAAATTGAAATTTCTCAAAATAAAAAGTTGACCTTACCAGGAGATGCACTTGACTGAGGAAATTTCGTTAGTCCAATTTATTTCTGGAGATCCCAAATATTCACCCTTCAAATCTTACTTGCGAGGTACTAATTTCTGCAGAATTTCTGGTTCTGGTTTTTTGCAGTTTTCTGGATCAAGGCCAAACTAGGGTTTGGATTTCTTGAAGATTCAACCACCCAAAAAATTCTATGCTGGACTCAATATATGTGCTCTAGGGAGGGACAAGAGAGAGAGTTTCAAAAACTTCCAAATTTCAAACTTTACAGAAACCCTAATCTCTTCTGGAGGGACAGGAGAGAGAGTTTCACCTTGTGAAAGCTATCCTATTCAGAGTTAGCTCTGATACCATGTTAAGATTTCATACGATAGACTAGATATCATTAGTGCTTAATCAAAATTCACAACAGTAGCATGAGTAGAATCACAAAAAGAAACACAATCACAAGATAAACACAGTTTTTTTCCTAGGAAACCCTCAAAGGGAAAAAACCCAACAAAACTTCCTTTGTATAAGCTTTATAAGATAAAACCCCAAAATAGGTATTCTCCTCCTTGTTGTTCTGTCTCTCTCTCTTTCCTATACTCTACTCAAGTAAGTGAATATGTGTTATAATGAGGAACACAAATCCTCTCTGTATACACTTTATGTCAACTGATTTTTACCCTAAACAAGTCGACCTCACCAAACTGTCTGGGACGACTTCACCTAGGAAGAATCAAAACAATATTTTATATTATTCGTTGGGGTACTAATGACCCAACTTACAATGGAGGATTTACCTCATGACTCTATGATGACCAATTACAATAGTGACATCTCGACGGAGGAATAATAACATCTCCCTTGGCGTACATTAGTAAAATACATTTAGAATATCCTTTGAAGTTACAATATTTCTAAAGTGAGGAGCCTTTATCTAATGTTGGGCGAATTAAAGAGAAAGTCAATATGCACCATTCCTATCACTTTTTCAGGAGACAAATTTCGTGGAGAATTTCTGATCAATCCATGAGGAATCAGACAAAACCATTGAAAATGAACTTCCCAAATGGGATGATTTGGCTTAATCTCGAGTGTATTTCAAAAAATTCGCAACTGTTTAAGAGATAGGATAAGGTATTTGAAGATGGAATTATCAAAATTTGTGGTATCATTGTTTTTCCAAAACTAGATGAATTGGTTGAATGGCCGAGAGATTTATGGATTTGATATTATCCTTCTTCAATGGATCTTGTGTGTAATGAGATACTAATAGAGTTTAGACTCATTCAAATAAGAGGATGATGATAAATGTAAGAATTTTTTTGCTTAAGAAGAGCATTCGCTCTAAGTTGCATGGGTTCCATTTTCTCAATACAGAGATTTGCTACCTCCTGCATGCACTCAAATTTGTAAAGATATCAAGACCGAGGGACTCCAGTAATATCTGCAAGGAAGCAAATATCAAGAGGGATCACGCAAAACAATAAAAGATAAGTACTTGCATTTTTTATTATATGTTATTTAGATATATATGCTTTTAAATGTTTTCATTACAATCATATAGAGATTCATATTCCTGGGATTAGGAATTGTAAGCATATATGTTGATTATCTTTCATTTATTGACAAATAACAAAATTCATAATATATGAATATAAAGCATGCATGATTGTTTCATAAGATATGAATATAGAGTTGCATCATTGTTTTATGAGATATGAATATAGAGCTGCATGGTTGATCCATGAGATATGAATGTTGCGTTGCATGATTGTTTCATGAGATATGAATATAGAGCTACATTATTGTTTCATAAGATATCAATATAGAGTTTCATGATTGAATCATGAAATGTCAATGTTGCGTTGCATGATTGTTCATAAAGATATGAATATAGAGTTGCATGATTATTCATGATATATAAATGTAGGGCTACATGATTATTTCATTATCATATGCTTTATAAAATAGAGAAACATATCATATTTGATAGACAAGCCCTGATTTTTCAATATGGTATCTTTCAGATCTTATTGGATAGAAATATGTGCCTCCTCAAGGCAAGCTAAGTAGCATACTCATTTTTTCAAAACTGTGATCAGAACTGCAAAATATTTGATGCCCTAGTTTTCTTCAATTTCTTCTGCATATTGTTTCTACGGTATCTCTGAAAGTACTAATCCTCTATGTCTGAAAATTCGCACTAAGGTATCCTTGTATGTCCTCTTTCCTACACCGTAGGTTAGAGAATAATTGGTTTTACCAATTGGGACTTATGTGAGTTTTACCAAGGTTACTTATTTCATGACTGTTCAACATAGATAACTTGTACAGATTTTCACGTGTCACTGTTTCACCTTCGGGGTCTGAAACTTTTACCACATAAATTAAATTATGTGCCCTATCTGGAACATCTTTAGAAATTTCATTTGGACCTTCATATCCCAAGATATAACAATTATCCCTAGGTCACTTGTTTAAGGTTGAATCCTGGGAGAGGATGGAACCCTGATTTCGAGGAATCATATATCCTATAATATAGTAAATCGAATGCTGAAACGTTTACACATGGTACATAAGGAATTTATATTTGGCATGTAAAATTTTTGGCTCTTGATGCTTCTCCAATCTCAATATATAGCGATTTCACAAAAATGACTAGTTCTAGTATTTTAGGGTTTTCAACCATGAAACCCTAATCTTCAATAGTTGTAGCTGTAGCATTGTTTCGGCTACACAAAGACTTATTTCAAAGTGGATCTAATACCATGTTAAGTTTTTAATGGTTATATCAAATCTTATAACATTTAGCATCATAACAGCATAACCATAAAGAAAATATCATTGAAAGATAGACAAGCACATCCACACAAAAGAACACAAAGATTTATCCTGAGAAACCCTCATGGGGAAGAAAACCCAAAAAACTTCCCTTGTGTAAGATGTATAAAAAGTAAAATATAAGACCCCAGATAGATGTGCCTCCTCTAGTAGATATATTTCTCTCTCTCTCCTATGTGATGTGCACAAGTGAGTGTGTGTTCAAATGAGGAACACATCTCCTCTATTTATACTCTTTTCATCACTTGGCATTTAACCTAACAAGTCGGACCCACTTAACTAAGTGGACCGAATTCACTTAGGAAGACTCAATACAATATTATATTATATTCATTAAGGTGTTAGGATATTTAGACACTTAGGAGTTAGTTAAGATCAACTTGTGTAATATATCCGTTAGGTAAAGTGTGTTTCTTTAGTTTGCATTAGTATGCATTTGTAAACATTCTAATCTGAAGGTCACGATATGTTCTAGACATAAAGTAATCAGACGATTCAACTTATCTTAGATCATACCTACCATTGATCCATGGCTTAACACCCGATTGGTCCATCTCTATTTAAAGAGCATGGAGGGTCCTTGGCTAGTTGATCGATTATGAGAACCTCATTTGTAACGTTCTTTCTTTTGCATAATAAATTTCTCCAAGTAGTTATTTGGATGGGGTCGTGGATTGTTTCTCTCTCGAGTGTTATAACCATGTGACAAACATCAGTGTATTGATCTGTTATCTATTTGTGTGAAGTGGTTTCTCTAGGTGTTTATTCTTTTGGGAGTACCATGTGTACTCGAACATGGTATCAGAGCGTTTATGAAGAGTCGCTTCCAGTTTTGATTAAGATCTGGAACTGGTGTTGCCGAAACTTTGAAATGGTTTCCGGTTACAGAGTTTCTATGCATTTTTGGCCTATGGGAGTTGTTCCATTGAGTCCAAAGTGTTGTTTCCATTGGGAAATAGTTTTCGTTTCATCAAAAACCATTTATGTTTGATCCAGAAACACCCATTTCGGCAAATCTGAAGGTATAATGTTACAGTGACGGATTTGTCGAATGCTAACCAAGATCTAACCCCATAAAGTGGAAAGTTTTTTTTGTTTTTGTTTTTTAATTTTTTTGTGATTTGCAGGAAAAAAAGGCAAGCACGGAGACCGAGAGAGAAGAGTAAAAAAAAATCCCCCTTCCTCTTTCCCTTCTTTTACGTACCTTTTAAACTTAGCTCACTTGGTTCAAAGTTGTTTTATTCCTTAATAGGTCTTGAGTTAAAGTATTATTAAGTTACTTTTTAGTGCATGAAATTTCTATTTTCAAGTTACTTTATTGTAAAAGTGCATATCACTTAAATAAAATAAAATAAAAAGTGAGTCACTTAAGTCTGTTAATTTATTGTCGCAGTATTCAAAGTAACATTATTGTAAAAATGAACATCACTTATTTTACAAAAGTGATTCACTTGAAAGCAACTTTCTTGTAAGTGATTGTCAAAGGTTCATCTTGGGAAGAGGGGTTTTTTTTTAGTTGGTCAAATTAATATCATCCACGTCACTATTGGGGACATCTTCAACATTTTCTTTAATCAAGCATAACTTCATCATCCAGAATCAGTTTTCAGTGCCTTTTTTTTTTCAACAGCCTAATTTTTTGAGATCTTTGCATCCAAATAGTTAGTTTTTGTTCTTTCAGCCATTATTTTACAATATGGCCACCCCTTGTGATATTATACTTACCAGTTCTAACTATTTCTCATGGAAATCTCGTATGGAGGATGTTCTATGAAGTAGGGGAATTTTCAGAATTACCTCGGGAAAAGAAATAGAACCCACTGATGATGATAAGAAAATAAAATGGAAAAATAGATGTGATGAAGCTCGTGGATTTATTGGGATGTCAATCTCTACTGATTTGCAATTCCACATCTGGATTTGATGAACCTGATAAAGCTTGGGAAAAGTCGGAATCTGTGTTTGGTAAACACAATGAAATTCGAGGTCGTCAACTTAAGAATGAGTTGATTTCTTTGAATCCAAGTGATTTTTCATGCATTCAAGATTATTTATCTTAGTCTAAAACTCTTAGACTCTTATGTGAAGAATGCAAGATTAAGAAAGAAGACAAACAATGTATTTATAATATTCTTTCCAAACTTGGACCTACATATTCTGTTTTTGTATATACATTTTACTCCATGAAAGAATCATTAAATGCAGCTAGCTATCAAGACCCTAGTCTTGAATCCTTTTGTGATTCCTTAATTATAGAGCAAGATAATCTCATTCATCTTGGAATAATTAACAATGCAGATACATCTAGGAAAGCCTTATTGTCCCAAGAGAAAGAAAAGTCCAAGCCTCCCAAGAAACAGAATTTTCGCAATAATAAGCCAAACAAGGGTCCCAAACCCTCTCAGTCATCTCCTTCTTTAAAAAATGACAAAGCATCCAAGCTAAAATGAAAGAAGACTGAGTGTCGTTTCATTTTTTGTGGGAAAGATAATCATGATGAATCTAAATGTTTCAAGAAGATGGCGGCCTTAGAAGCAGCAATGAAGAAGCACCACATCAGCCTAGATTCGGCTTCAGAATCTACCTCTCATGGATATGCAATTTGCACTTCTGGTTACTCTTATACTGCATCTCCTTCTTCTACTTCAAATGAATGGCTCATTGATTCTAGAGCATCTTATCATATGGCTAAGGATCAAGCCATCTTTTCTACTATGCATGAATGTAACACCAAACAAATATTTGTTGGTGATTATAGTTCTCTAAGTGTTGTAGGATCTGGAACAGCTCCAATAGAAAATGGTCATTTTAGTGATGTACTATGTGTTCCAAGAATTTCCTGCAATTTGTTGTCAGTCTATCAAATCACTCATTCCGGTGAAGGTAAAATTGTAACGTTTACACCTCACCAAGTTGTAATCAAGGATTTTAAAGATCCTCAGCATGTCCTAGCTACCGAAATTGTTGATGATATTACTAGGTTGTACAAATTTAATAACTTTGGGTCATCACCTTTTCCTTCATTTTTCATTGCTCATAGTGATAACTTGAGCAAACTTTGGCATGAGCGATTTGGTCACTTAAATTATCGCTCATTGCAACAACTATGTAAAGACAATATGGTGACTGGTCTTCTGATGGTATCTTGCAAGGATGGTGTTTGTTCTGGTTGTGTACTCGAAAAATATCATCGGGATAGTTTTGACAAACGTGCCTCTTAGCATGCCCCGATTCCCTTGGAGCTTGTGCATAGTGACTTGTGTGGCCCTCTTCCATCAGCTTCCTTTTATGGTTTCAAATATTTCTTAACTTTCATTGATGACTACTCCAAACGCACTTTGGTTTAATTCCTAAAACTTAAGAGCGAAGTATTTAACATGTTCTTGTCCTACAAGGCCCTTGTTGAAAAACAACCTGGTCATCAAATTATTAAGTTATCTAACAATGGAGGAGAATATGTTAACAAAAAAGTTCACTACTTTCTGCACTGAACAAGGAATCCAACAACAACACACTGTTCCATATACACCACAACAAAATGGTGTAGCTAAATGGAAGAACCACACTTTAAAATAAATGGCTAATTGTATGATCCAATCTAAGGGACTAAGTCTTCAATATTGGGTTGAAGCCATAAATTTTGCAAATTACATAGTTAATCACACACCCACTAAAGTTTTACAAGGTATAACACCGGAAGAAGCATGGAGTAAAATTAAGCCAGATGTAAGTCACTTTCGTGTGTTTGGTAGTGAAGCATGGGCTCACATTCTGGATGAAAAACAAAAAGCATTGCAGCCTAAAAGTGAAAAGTGCATATTTGTTGGATATTCTGAAGATGTATAAGGTTATAGACTTATTCAGCCAAATTCTCATGATATAATCATTAGAAGAGATGTTAAATTTGATGAAAATATATTGGCCTGCGAGCCTAACTTGGCGGGTGAGCCATCTTTGGCCTACGATCCTGATTCGACGATTGTGCCTTCTTCTACTTCCAAATTCCTTGATAGGTTTCCAACTCCATTTTCTGATGATGACAGTGGGGATGAAAATCCACCTCCGCCTGCTCATGTTCCTCTGGTTGCATCAGCAACAATGCTTCCTTGATGGGTCCGTTCAACATGTGAAGCAGTTGGTGATCTTGTCGGTGCTCCTAGAGATCAAAGTCGAACACGTTCTTAGTTTTAGTGAACCTCTTCTCTTTTGGCTCAAGTTTTCAAGAATCATGATCCATCAACTTTTGTAGAAGCTTCAAGAAATCTAGATTGGGATGCAGCTATGGATGAAGAATAGCGTTCCTTAATGGAAAATGATACTTGGGATCTTGTTCCTCTTCCAAAAGGAAGAAAAGTTGTTAGATGTAAATGGGTCTACAGAACTAAGTATGCATCATATGGAAGTGTTGAAAGACTTAAGGCAAGGTTAGTTTCCAAAGGTTTTTCCCAAGTGGAAGGGATTGACTACAATGAAACCTTTGCTCCTGTCGCAAAAATGAACTCCATCTACCTTGTTCTCTCCCTTTCAGCCTTACATAACTGGGAATTCCATCAAATCGATGTCAATTCTATATTTTTACAGGGTAATTTACAAAAGGAAATTTTCATGGAACAACCTCCTGGATATGTTCAGAATAATTGTAGCCTTGTATGTCACCTTAAGAAATCCTTATATGGCCTTAAGCAAGCTCCTAGATCTTGGTATGCCAAAATTGATAGCTTTCTCCTTGACACTGGTTTTTCTAGATGCCATTTTGACCCCAATGTCTATACCAAGAAAGTAGGAAACCATCTCATCATACTTGTTCTTTATGTTGATGATCTTATCCTTACTAGTAGTGACCCTAAACTTTTAACCCATGTGAAATCCAGTCTTTAGCAAAATTTTGAAATGTCAAACTTAGGACATTTGCATTATTTTCTTGGTCTTCAAGTCTTACAAACCAAAGAAGGAATCTTTCTTTACCAATCTAAGTATGCTTGTGACCTTCTTCGTCTCTTTCACATGGAAGATTGTAAACCAGCCCCTTCTCCCTTCCGGTCTGGAGTCAAACTTTCTACCACTTGTACTTCACGTGAAGTAGATGCCACCTTGTATCGTCAGCTTGTTGGTAGTCTCTTATACTTGACTCATTCCCGTCCCAACATTTCCTTTTTCGTTGGTCTTGTTGCCCATTATATGCAAAAATCTCATGAAAGTCATTAGAAAGCAGCAAAAAGAATACCTCGGTATATTCGAGGCACAATTCAGTTTGGGATTCATTACAGTACAAGAGCGGAACCTTTGTTGGCTGGTTTCACTGATTTAGATTGGGCCGACGATCTTGATGATCAAAAGTTTACTGCAGGCAGGGATGATTTTAAGAACCCCCACTAGATTTATATGTATAAAAATTGGGTGAATCTCTTCGATATATAGGAATTTTTGAAGGCAATTTTATCAATAATATAATATGTATATATAAAAAATTTGGTGAATCTTTCATTTTATTATATAATGTTGTAAAATTTTGGCGAATCTTTCATTTTATTATATAATGTTGTAAAATCTTGGTGAATCTTTCATTTTATTATATAATGTTGTAAAAACTTGGCAAATATTTAACTTCATTATAAAAAATTGTAAAAGTTGGCGAATCTTTCACTGATTTATAGAATATTGCCAAAATAAAAGAACAACAACATTAGTCAAATAACATGAATCACATCATCAACAACAGAACATGTAGACTCACAAGTCACAACAGGAAGGTGTCAATGAAACACAACTGCACTGACTAGATTCAATGCAAGTGGGGACTCCACTTGTTATCTCATCCCTTAATGGTCCAACGGACATGTGGGGACCTGAAGCTTGACAAACCGATAAATACTAAATCAGACATTATGCTCGATCTTAGCCTCCACTACACAATTGAGATCATTATTGTGTTCAATTCACGCAAATCACTTTAATGTGAGACACATTTCATATCATGAAAATTTTTATATTGAAAGAAAAACTCCAACTTTATGTAGACCTCAAGTCTTTCTATTGTCACTTTTCTATGCAATGTATATGAAATTTACATCAAAGTGAAATTGACATTGGTAAATGAAGCTAATCTTGAAACCCAAAGAGAATAAGTATTGCAACATATTGGATAAACAAATCAAGATCAAAATAATTTATAAGCAAAGAAATCCAAACCAACTTGATATAACAAGCATTGACATCACATCAACAAAGAAATGAATAATATATCAATGAATTCTAATCCCAAGTTGTATAACTTGCAAATGATCCTTTGTATATTTAGCCAAAATGCCTAGCTTTTGAAAGCTCCACTAAATGAATCTATGTATTTAGCATAGCCTATCAATTTCAATAAGGAAACTAAGATGCTTTATCTTCATCAAAACACATTAGATAGAACACTTATCCTTCATATTTTCTCTATTATAGAAATCTAACAATGTATAGAAATTAGAGTAACAATGTCGAGCATAATATCAAAGGATAACACCGCTGATATATAACTTCAGTTTTCAAAGATACAATGATTATAGATGAAAGCATAAGACATGTAATTGAGGAAAAAATATTTAAAATGGTTTGTTCACATGTCAAGAAACTTTTCATGCACAACCTAACCAATTTTGAAGTAATGGTGAAAGTGGGAAGATATCTAAAATGTTGATTTTTCACTAAGCAAAATGAATCCAGGTCTTTCTATATGTTCCACCCAATCACATACCATGAATTAATAATGAAGAAATTAGCATGTCATATTGATTGCTATCATAAGGTGTTAAGGGCCTATCTTTTTCCTCTCAAGGATTCAATGACATAATTGTTTACATTTAATGACCTGTATTGACAACATATCTTCCTCGCAAAATTAGACCTTTCTGCAATTCATTGATAAACATCATTTAATTTACTTTGACAATTTGTAGATACAAACCCTGTATTGGTTCAAATTAATGCAAGGTTTCACCAAGTTTCTAGGATTGGGGTGTGGGAACAGGGAAATGGATCCAAGGGATGTGTGGAGACACCTCCAAAATTTTAGGAAACATCGTAGGATAAGTCAAAGTCCCCAACATAGGGAATTCCAACCAAAATCCAAAAAGTTAAATATATAAGAAAAAATAACAAGTCATGAACATGGCCAATGAAAGCATAATATAAATACACATTTTTTGTTCTAAACATTTCATATTTTCTGAATCCAAAGGCCATGAGCCTCCCATTTTAAAGGGGTGTTTCCCAAGAGTTTCTCACAAAAGAGAAATGTCCCCCATTTCTTGGGAAACGTCTCCCCATGTTTCCCTAAAGGGGGTATTGGTAAACATACCCCATTGGGCTTCTGCATCCCAGCAAATGCCCCTCACCTGGGGGAGCACATCCCCATGTAACATTGCTTGATTATTGTCAACAATATGATAACCATGTCCTAGACTTAAAGCAGTTGACCAATACCCAAATGCTTAGAGATATAATCATGTTCTGAACTTAAAGCAGTTGACCAATACACCCACTATATTATTTAACCATAACCAAATGCTTAGGGATATACTGCAGTACAATAGTCACTCATACTTCATGGGAAAACTGCTACTTTTCCATCCAGGTTGTCCCTTATTGTAGCTAGGATATGCTATGCTGACAACAAGACATGGGCATAACAGTAATTCAGTTAATATGTAGTCCCAAAAGTTGTGGACATTTGTGGGCTCTCAAATATGTAGCTGATCTCTCATTCATCTAGGTTCTTTCTTGTGTTCACTAAGATATGAACACATAGTTTTGCTAGTAACTGCAACCCCAATAATATTGGAAGCTAAAAGATTCTAATAGACACATTTGGCTGACTGTTCAGCAGACAACTCCAAGCAAATTGATGGTCCCTCGCGGATCAAAAAGAAAGATTGTCAGGTGTCTAGTTTTGGATGAATTTAATATTTACAAAAAATTCAAAGTAATGCTCTGGTTCTATAATAATAGATTCAAGACATGACATAATACAGTTTTGGCCATGTTCGTGGTGCCATCTATCACAGACCCACTATATATTGGACATTTCACATCATGCCAATTATCTATTAGACAGGATGCAAAATGATCTACAACTCTTATTCAATATAGTCTCAACCCTACTCTAACAGGTAAATATAGAGGAAAAGTTATCTACAGGTGTGGTCTTCATTATTCATAAGCCATAGACAGGTAAATTAAAAAAATTCTTTTCTAAGAACTTCACCTGACACCAATCACAAGTTTGCCAACCAGAATCAACAAGTAACTAGCTTGGAATTTGAAGATAGCTTGTGGCTTTCTTCTCTGTCTCTTGTGAGCTCTGTACTCAGGTTTGTTACTGCAATTGTTTTGGAAAAACCAAATCCTATCCATCATCCAAGGGCATTGTTATGAAATACCCACCCCACCCTCTCCTGCACTTTCTTGTTCTACTTGATATAGGTAAATCTTCTATCTTTTGCAGTTGCCAAAAAAGAGTCAAAGACAATGGATCAATAATTCATATGCATTTGTTAACTCATGGATATCTAAAAGTGCAAATTAAAATTAAAATTAAAATCCTACAAATCAATTTTTTATTTAAATCCTCCCACGGGCAAACTTATTTAGGAGTAATGTAACCTCCCATAGAGTTTCCACTTTGATGACCATACCCAACCTTAAATGTAAAAATCTAGCCTCAATGACCAACTGTTGCACTTTCTTCCATAGAGTTAAAAGTCCAATGAGATCCCTCACTCTATCTCCATTGGCCAGCAATGTGATGCATAAGGGAAATGAGCTTTGCTACTAGGATCATAAGGAAGGGCTTGGCTGAATGAACTATAGATCCCCTATTAAGAATCAGCCCAATATAAAACAATATTAACCAAATTCTTATACCTGTAACATTTTACCCTAAATCCAAACTTGAACAGTGAAGCTTAACTTTTTCATGCAGACAACAAGCATACAAGGCCACTCCCTATCTCTTCATCCTCATCACACAAGTTTTTATAACTATAGACCATGTTAATATTTTAAAGCATGCAAGAAAGATTCACAGAATAAAAATGAATTCATGTAAAAAGTATTTATTTATATATACTATTAAAACATGATACTCCAACAAATTTAAATTTAAAATTAAAGTCAAATTGGCTTTAGGAATTAACATTATAAGATAAGCATTAACATGAAAACCATATTGATCTTAAATTTTTTTGAGGGCTTAGGGTCCTTTTATTTTCATTTTGTCAAGTTTAATGTTTTCATATTTTGGCCCCAACTAAGCATCCATGTCAGCAGATGCAAACGCAGTCAAATCGATGTTTTGATGACTTGGCCACCTCAAAGGTTGACACAGACAAATTAGGCAATGTCAGGGGTTGACTCAGCCTCTAGGCAAAAGTCAACAACCAATTCTGATCGGTTTTGGTCAAAATTTTCTCAAACTCGGCAGATTCGAGTTGATAGCACTGCTTTGAACCCATTTCTTGAAACATCTTCCACAAATAAGCATTTACATGCTTGTTTTTACAACATATATATGGTGGAAACTTGAGAACAATTGTATATATACCATCAATAACATTTGCATGTTTTTAAAGTAAAAAATAATTGTTATTAAAGTAAAAAAAAATGCATATGAGGATTCTAATAGAGGTCTACAATAAAAAATGAAATGGTATAAATAACTATGTAATTGCAAGAGGATGAAACACTAATATAAACATGTTTACCCTTTCTTAATGAAGGAATCTACAAAATGACACCAAGTTCAATCCCTAGCATAATGCAGTTTGGTCCTAGGACAGGAACCCTCAAACAATAATAAAACATTTTTTAACTATGTTTTAACAATAATAAAACACATGATTCAACACTATTTTAACCCTCAACCCATAATAAAACAGAGTAAATCTCAATTCTAGGTGGTTTTAAGGCCATAAAAACAACAAACAGCAATAAACCATGCAGAGGTGGTCCTTGGTTCTGATCCATAATCGGTCATCCTATGGCTGAGTCATTTCACCAGTATGGATCTTAATTATTTTTGCAGAAAGCTATAATGTTTCTCTATGTTTTCTATTCCATTGCAAATTAATTTTGACTGTGTATTACAATATTACTTGCAAACTGTAATTAAAAATGAGGAAGAAAATCAATTTTGAAATATCAATTACATACACAGTACTAACACAAATTTCACCCTGGAAACCCATTTGTGAAAACCAGCATGGCCTTTGTTTGGCTCTTTCTGTGCTCAAGAATGATGACAAATATCAGCTATATACTCTTAGCCAGAGATTTTGTGTATTCTTACTCCATGGATGCATTTTTCATATTGCATCTTGGCTTTGAGATAATCTTTGTTCTCTGTATATAGGGCCATACTTCTCTACGTCTTCGTGATCTAGGAACATACTTCTCATTCTTAGTCTTTAGTTTTATGCTTCTATGCCATCAACTTCCGAAGCTTTCAACTTCCAATTCCAATGTCCCAATATCCCTCTTTATTCCCACCTCTATTGGTTTCTCTTCTCTTGGAATGCCTAGAGTCTCTCCCCTAGACTGATCAAATGCCTCCTCAATCTTCCTTGCAAACCCTTGAATGATGCCAATGGAACCCCCCAAAGTAATTGCCTCCTGTAATGGATTTTAGGTTGTATGATCTTTATGTTTCCTTGAAGGGTTACTTTTTCTTCTGTATATTCCATGTGGTATCTACTCTACGGATTTGTGGACTTTACATGGTGATTCCATCTATCATGTGTGCCTCAATAGTCTTTGTTTTGGGTCTCTTCTTCTTTCTTCTATGCAGACATAGAGCTTCATCATAATGCAGGGGTCTTGATGTGGAGGTTAGGTAGGTCCCTCACTTTGCATGCTCTTGCTTCAGCTTTTGCAGAGTGTGGAGTGCAGGGGTAAGCTCCTCTCGAGTCTCCACATGGTCCAAAATTTCACTTCCAATACACGGCATACCCAATACCTTTTCTTGTTGTGGCTCTTAATTAGTTCTATCCATTTTAGATCACTCCAGGGTTCCATCCACATTGTTGGCTTATAAAGATTGTTAGGTACAAAGTTGTCGTAGTAGAAACCATTGCAAGTGTTTATCTGTTTCAAATATTAAAGAATAAATAAGGTAAAACAATGGAATCTTGGATATCTCAACATTGATTATTACAAGACTAAGAAAAATAGAATGCAGAACCCTGAAAACCCCATAATCTATTAAATGGCAGCTATTTTGCTTTCAATTACACTCAGTAGTAGTCATTCATCAAAATGAAAAATGACAATTTATTTGTGTCTACACTAATTACTTATTTTAAATTCCATTAGTATGAATTGTACAGAATATGCAAAGGTAACTAATTCAATTGATGCAACTAGTGCAATATTTTGATACAATTTGACAAGTTCATCCAGACACAAGGGTCGCCAAATGCCCAGTTAAAGATATTATCATATAAATATCTAAGAGGGTGTTGTTAACAGAGCTCGCCATAGGGTCTAGTGCATCATCCTGTTTGCACATTATCCAGGGTACACCCGTATCCATTCCCACAGCCATCCGGGCATCCCAATTCATGTAATTCACTTGAGGAGATTGAGGATAACCTTCACACTTGTGGAAATATCTTAGATCATATTTGGGCATGTGGCAAACTCTAAGATCAACTTTCAGATGAAAATTTGGACGCATATGTAGAGGATGAAGATTATCAACATAAAAAAAACATATTCAAACTTTTATTTGTTTCAATATGTTGATATATTGTGTTTAGATTTGTCTTTTTCTCCAGATATTAAAATTGCTCAATCAAATATTTTTGTTGTTGAAAATGTAAAAAAACTATATCAACAAGGTCCCTTTTCATCTACAATAGCGAATGTTTCTAGTTATGGGTATAAGGATGGTCCTAATATGAATTTTCTTGAGGCTAGTTATGGAGATGACTATCATGAAGTTAATTTGAATGAACAATTTTCTGAATTAACATGTATGAAACCTCTTTGCAACATACATGTAAATGATAGTTATGAATCAAAATCTTGGGAAGGAAGTGAGAGAGATGATGTTTAATTCTAGTTCACAATGTTCCCTTATACATAGGGTGTTTATCAACATTTTCAAGAAATTGGTGAGCCAATACTTGATATTCTTGAATCTGAAATGAAAGAGACAGATATTCAAAATTAAAACCTCATTGAGCATGTTTCTCCTACACTTGGAATTGATGAAACTATATTGTTTCCTTCTAATTCTCATGATACACTTGTTGTTTTGGATACTGCTAAAGAAATTTTTGTCCAAGAAAAATATCAACAGAATCAGGAAGATTATTCTACCCTTGATTATTATGAAGTAGGTGGTATTCATGAATGGTTACAAGGAGGACAACTGAAGCACACTTTTACCGATGAAACAATTTTCACACAATAATTTTGTCTTTTAAATCATTTGGAGCTCTGTCGTGCTCTTCAATATCTAATGGAAACTTACACAGAGTCATATTTTTTAGAGATCCTAAATGTTTCAACTTTTGGCATACAATCAAATTGCAACAGTAAGTATGAGTTGCCAATCAAACTTCAGTTGAAATTTTTTCATAATTTATGCATTCTCTCATTTGGTTGCAAACAAGAATATCATTTTGTTAGTAAAATGCTTACTTGGCTACACTGGAAATTTGCTTATACATGACCTACTTGAATTCATCTAGTTAGAGTAGGAGTGTATATAAATAATCTCACCTTGTCAAGCCTATAGATCAATTTACAACTTGTTTTTAGCAGTTTTTGTTTTGAGCTTGATCCAGCGTGTGATAGATTGGTTGAATTATGACTCCATAGCCCAATGGTGAAAATTCCAGTTATTTTCTTTTCAACTTGATGGTTGGGCTAACAGTCTTCTTTAGCTTGTAGAAACAGTCTTGGTTTGTGTATTGATTTTCCAGTGTGTATGGTTTTCAAGCATGTTGAATATGTTACAGGTTTCAGGAACTGTAGTGATGGAAGCAACATGTCTACAGGTTCTTAGCACCTCACACGGAAGTGTTATCCCCAATTGGAGTCAATGTTAGCACTGAAGTCTGCATTTAAACTTTCTAACAATTTTTTTTGTTTCTCTTAGACTAATCAGTATTGAGAGTTATATTTCAAAGCATTAGACTCATTTTTCTAGCCTCTTCCAAAGTTCTGAGTCTCCATACCCTACTTGATTATTTTTATTTAATTTGCTTATTTCTTATTATTTGTGTTTTACCATGACTTTCAGCATTTAATTTGGAAATTTAAAATTTTACAATGGAATACTACACGGTCTATGTGAAGTAACATTGACATGATATGAATCTTCATATTGTCATATAGTTTCTTTATGTCACTTGGGTTACTTCATCAGAATGCAGGGGTCTTGATGTGGAGGTTAGGTAGGTCCCTCACTTTGCGTGCTCTTGCTTTAGCTTTTGCAGAGTGTGGAGTGCAGGGGTAAGCTCCTCTCCACATGGTCCAAAATTTCACTTCCAATACATGGCATACCCAAAAACGTTTCTTGTTGTGGCTCTTTAGTTCTATCCATTTCAGATCACTCCAGGCTTCCGTCCACATTGTTGGCTTATAAGGATTGTTAGGTACAAAGTTGTCGCAGTAGAAACCATTGCAAGTGTTTATATGTTTCAAATATTAAAGAATAAATAAGGTAAAACAATGGAATCTTGGATATCTCAACATTGATTATTACAAGACTAAGAAAAATAGAATGCAGAACCCTGAAAACCCCATAATCTATTAAATGGCAGCTATTTTGCTTTCAATTACACTTAGTATTAGTCATTCATCAAAATGAAAAATGACAATTTATTTGTGTCTACACTAATTACTTATTTTAAATTCCATTAGTATGAATTGTACAGAATATGCAAAGGTAACTAATCCAATTGATGCAACTGGTGCAATATTTTGATACAATTTGACAAGTTCATCCAGACATAGGGGTCACCAAATGCCCAGTTAAAGATATTATCATATAAATATCTAAGAAGGTGTTGTTAACAGAGCTCACCACAGGGTCTAGTGCATCATCATGTTTGCACATTACCCAAGGTACACCCGTATCCATTCCCACAGCCATCTGGGCAGCCCAATTCATGTAATTCACTCCAACAAGCCCAAACAACATTTCTTCAGGTTTATAATCATTTTCCATTTGTAAGAACACTTTGTTATTAGTCCTAATATTAATAAATCAAACCAAGTTTACATAGAAAGTTCAAACACATGCCATATCACTCTTTTCTGCATCAAGAGATTTCCCAAAATCACCTAAATCACACTCAGACTTGGTTTATAGGGTCTGAAGTTAACTCAGGTCTGTTTTTTTTAGGTTTGTTTGCACCCCTTTTGTGGAGAAAAAGAGCCCAGAATTCAAAACCCCCTAATACATGTTGCCACTCAATGGTTGTCTCACTAGTGCAAGAAATCCATTTCAAGCGGTTGGGGCCAGATGCAATTTCTGGGTAACTTTGGCATAATAGATACCCTGGACATGCTTTCAGCGCTATGAGAAGAGGAGGATTTTGTTAAAATATAATAATAAAACCAATCCATATAAAATACCTCTAAGCTTTCTCAATATCAAATGAATCTAATAAAAATTCAAATGTTTATTTGTATAGACAATCTATCAATTCTGCAAACTTCCCCCTTCATTTTTTATTGAGTAGGAAAAGCTCAAGGCTCAAAGTAAAATCATGCTTATCAAGCACCCACTTTCTCACAGTGGATACAAGACCCACACTTATGCTCTCAACATATCTTGGGAGGTTTGTACTTATGTTGTTTCTGCAATATACTCATTTAGAAATAGCAAGATAGCATGTTGGTCCAATGATTTAAAAAGATTGCAGGGTGGACAAGAAATTCATATTCACTTAAAATATAAAAAATGAGCACTACAACTGCATGAAGTTAACTGTCATAATTCATGACACATATTTTACAATTGACCACTGGTTCTTAACCTTGTTCAGCCTAGACTATTCCTTCTACACAATCAGACTAAACCTTAAGCATTTAATGCACAGTGACTATGTTAGATTTATCTCGATGCATGTATCATTCAGTGGATTGAAAGAAGACATGGTAAAAATTAACAACTATAACTTTCCAGATTGAGTACTTTATATAGAATGAGACCTCACAATAGATTTTCTTTATATTCAAGGGATAAAAATCCTCATAATTCGCACATCATTCTAGCAACATAAATATTTCCATGTTTCATCTTCCTACTGTACATAAATGGAATTATGCTTTATCATAATCCCCTCTGCAATCAAATATATGGAAGAAAGCCTGATGAATAAGGGAAAGACAAAAGCAAGATGCTTCAAGAAGATGATTCAAATTGCATACTCCCATTTAAACAATGGCTGCATACTAAGTCAATAATATTTGTAAATTATTAATTTTAAATGACCACAAAATAGAATGTCCTAGGTGGGAACCATGACATGGTATTCCTCTTGCTTGCTAAATAAATTGACAACCACCATAATTGCAGGAACAACCAACACAGCACACAAGGAGACTCACAGAATGGATTCCATAAAGCACAATGCTCTTCTCCAACATGTACAAAATGTTTTTGTCTCTTGCTATTTGCAAGAATTAGTTGAATCTTCAAATGAATCGAGATTAGCTGGTAAGCAATTTTCTTTCTTATCATCTGTCTTATAAGCTTCTTTTTCTAACTCAGTCAGGCCAGTGCTCTGGTAATCTTCCTCGTTACCTAACATCTCCTCAAAAACAGCGCTTGAAGCAGGTGACAAAGAATCAGTTCTATGCACACTTTCTGACCATTCAGAACTGTTCTGCAGATCTCCCTCTTCTAAATTGCTTCTAACAGAATACCCATCAGCTACACTATAGAGACTCTCAAGCATTGTCCTTCCTTTTTTTACTGTGATCGTATGTCGATTGTCCCCACCCGTGGATTCATTGACATTGCCATTGGTAGATGGACTTAAGTTCATATTCCAGTCAATTGCATTCAAATTATCATGGTTAGCTTCTGCAGAATATGCAAGTTCTCCTCTGGATTGCAATTTTCTACATGTGTTTTTGGAGGAGGATTGTTGTTCTAGAGACCTAACAAATTTCCTTGGTGTGTTGAATACACTCATATTATCAATTGTAATATGTGATCCTGGATTCTGAGGAAGAGAACAAACAGTAAAGCACCTGAGCATTTGCAATCAAAAGAGATAATGCTGATATAATAAAATGTACCAACTTTGCTTAAGCTTCTTCATCAAGCACAAGATGCATCAAACGAGACAAAACAGGAAAACTAAGAAGGACACATCCCATGCTCTTTATGCGTACCTTAGGGCTAACTGCTTCTTTCATAGTTGAAGGGAAATGTGAGTGAGCATAGTTAATGCAGAGGGAAACACATGAGTCATTTTCATCCTCTTTATAGGAATGTCTCCTTTCTAAGCAGTCCTCATCATAAAACAATGCATCTCCATTTTCCCCATGTTTGTCAACCATATGTATCTTGGTCCTTGTTTTCCTATTACCAACTTTAGTGACTCAATAAATGGTCACTCAGAACTCATCCCCAATTCAATTTGCAAAGAGAAATTAAACTTTGAAAGTAATGCCCACAAGAACAACAATTTACCATCACCAAAGTTATTTTCTAAGTTAAAACTTAAATTTGAAAATACATGCCCATAGAAGCTTCATTACTGTGTTTTCCATTTGCAGAGTTGTACTCCATTTCCCACAATCACCACAGAGATTTTGAAAAGGAAGAAATCTAAATCCAAACCCTTAGCATGTTGTCCAATATCTTAGTTGGAAATCCAATTGCAACTTGCAAGTTGCATATTTAAGATAAAGAAATTGGGATATATATGGTTAAGCTTTTTGTCAAAAAGTAGGCCAACAACCCAGAAAAAATCAACACAAACAAATTATGCCATTAAAGGATTCTGCTTATGTGGAGTGAGATCGTTGGCTCTATTTTAGCATGTTACAGACTGCCACAGCTTATACAAAATCATGCCCAATGAGATAGCAACCCCCACAAATAGGTAGAGGACAACATAGTTGGAGATGCCATCCTCTGGTGAGGTCTCCATCATTTCAGTATGGTGGCTTGCTAACATCCATTGATGAGCTTAACTTTTTAGGTAGTTAAGACAAGGCAAATTACATATCAAATTAACATATTCAATACCCATCAATTAAATTCGTGGTATAAGAAGAAATCACACAACCAAGAGGGAGAAGAGATTTCGTTGAGTTATAATGCCATCAAAAGAAGCTGATGCCATCGATATAATCCTAGTGGTTTTTTATTCAAACATGTAGTGAAAGCTGGGCATGAATTTTGCATTCCATGGTCAATACATACCTCATGTATCAGTAATATACTAATCTCAAGCTACGGCAATATAAATCTATATTTTGTTTCAGTCACAAATAGTGGTTAACAGCTCAAATACCTGTTTTCAGTATTCACAAATAGAAATTTACCCGTTACCAGAAATTATAGCAGCAAACTGATTCTGCATCAATTCACCTACTAAATGTCTTCACAATTGCCATAAACAGAGTTTGCCTTTTTCTAAGTAGGTTATATGCCCAACTCTACCAGCAATCATGGTTTCAACGAGAATAGCTTTGTAAGAAAATAAATTCCTCACAATCACACTAGTTTAGAAAACTAAAAATCCACCAATTAAGCATGGAAGTATGATTTCATATAACAAACATATTGAGACTAACATTTTTAATTTGCTTCCATAACTCCAGAAAAGACAACAGAGTAACTCAATCCAGAATATCATAAAAACACAGGAATTGCTCTCTAAGCTTCATGCACTAAACCAGCATATATCATTGACAATTTTAGAAAATATTTTGCAAAAAAAATAATGAAAAGACAGGATATAGTGATAGGTCTCATCCCTAGTCCTCTTTTACCAAGATTTTAGAGCTATAATTCGCCAGGTCTTTCAATTAGCAAGTTTATGGCCATTTTTATTTTAGCAGAGGTAAAATAAATCCCATAGCCATTCATACCAACAAAGCTTCCACTTAACAACCATAGATACACGTGGCATTTCCAACAGTCTGTCATATTAGTTCATTAACAACTTATCAAAAAAATTACAAAAATCAGTTTGATATACAAGAAAATATAATAGATTATACATGCACTTTGTCAACTAGCCCCATTTAATGAATTTCTATATCCAACTCCGTTCTTGGACAACTCTTAAATTACCATCCGATTTCCACCCAACCTTGCCCATGAAATTATTCTTTCCTTAGGACCCCCAGACTATGTAGAAGCACAATCAAAGGCTCAACAGAAAAAAACAGGGATATGTGCAAGTAGTGGGGTGACCAGTTACTAATATGTCAGACAGATCCTTTTTGACAAAGGGAATATTCAGCCATGCAGCAACCTGGAAGTTATCCCACTATCGTAAAGGTAAAATCAAATTGTTCGATGGGCAGAGGGTAAAGCAGGCGGTGATGGGCCGTAAATCCGAGCACGCAGAGCCATAGACATACTCCTTCCCCCCAGCACCAGGTATGGATATCTAAGGATTAGAGTGAGGAAATGAGTCTATAAAATCCAAAGTAGTAAATCTTATAGCCCGGGCCAGGGAGTCTAATATCTTAGTACCTATAGCAGCGGTCATCGCGATTATTGAAGCGGCGGCCACCAGAGTCATCAAGGTCCAAAAATCCATAGCTATGGTTTGTGTGCCTACTAAATAAACTCAAAATTTCACAACCCAGATAAGATAAATACATTGCATCTCTTCCTATTCTTACAAAAGAAGCAGAGATCGAAAACATGTAGAGAAAGAAAAATAATTGAAGGGGATTTGTGTGTATTGACTGTCTCCATCCTTGTCAAACAAATTGAAAGCCTCCTTGAACTCAGAGATCTATTCCTCTGTTAGCTTCTCCATCATTTTCATGTAATGTAAGCAGATAGAGCGAAATGCCAAATTTTTAATCGTATTATCCATAAATCCTGGGCGAAATACCATTTTTTCAACCTATTATCCATAAATCCGGCAAACCATCTTCATTTATCCTCCCAATCTGAAAAAATCGGGTGAATTTGGGCAAATATCTCCTGCAAATCGGAAAAATTGGGCGAATTTGGGCAAATATCTCCTGCAAATCGGAAAAATTCAGGCGAATGTAGGAAAAAATCAATATTTTTGTGGGCTAATATTCATTTTCTAGTTTTTCCCTCTTTCGGGATGAATGCGATTTACCTTGAGGCAACTATATATAAAATAAACAATGGGCGAATTTATTAAATAAAATAAAAACATTTTAATATAAAAATTTGCCCACTTTTTTTTGGGTAACCCTTAAAATTCGCCATTGGGCTAAAATTCGCCCTTAAAATCATCCTTGACTACATGTTATGTTTTCAGTATGGGATTTGGACCTGTCACTTGGGCTTGTAAGAAACAACAAGCTCTTGCTCTTTCTTCAGCAGAGGCAAAATATCAAGCCGCAGTTAATGTCAGTCAGGAAGCTTTATGTCTTCAGCAGATCCTTTCAAAGTTTGGATTCGAGCAGCAGCAGCCTACTCCACTTTGGTGCGACAATCAAAGTGCCATCAAGCTTTCCAAAGGTCTAGTTCTACATCAATGCAGCAAACACATTGAGCTACACATGCACTTCATCAGAAATCTTGTTCATGATCGTGTTCTTGAAATGCTCTATTGCCCTACAGATGATCAAGTTGCAGACATCTTCACCAAGTCTCTTACAAAAGCAAAGTTTTCTAAACTTCGATCTATGTTAGGAGTTCAGGAATGTGTCATTAAGGGGGGATAGGCTCTAATGCCTCCTTCCTTCTCCTAATAGTGTCACTTTTGTAAATCCTTCAATCCTATCCCAAGTTGTTCTTAAAGGGGATGTTAGGATATTTAGACACTTAGGAGTTAGTTAAGATCAACTTGTGTAATATATTCGTTAGGTAAAGTGTGTTTCTTTAGGGTGCATGAGTATGCATTTGTAAATATTCTAATCCGACGGTCGCGATATGTTCTAGACATAAAGTGATCCGACGGTTCAACTTCTCTTAGATCATACCTACCATTGATCCGTGGCTTAACACCCGATTGGTCCATGATCTCTATTTAAAGAGCATGGAGGTTCCTTGGCTAGTTGATCGATTATGAGAAGCTCATTTGTAACTTTCTTTATTTTGCATAATAAATTGCTCCAAGTATCTATTTGGCTGGGGTTGTGTATTGTTTCTCTCTCGAGGGTTTTAACCACGTGACAAACATTGGTGTATTGATCTGTGATCTATTTGTGTGAAGTGGTTGCTCTAGGTGTTCAATCTTTTGGGAGTACCCTGTGTACCTGAACATAGGGTACCATTTACCCTACTTACAATGGAGGCTTTACCTCATGACTCTATGATAACCAAATACAATACTAACACCCCGCCGGAGGAATAATAACATATCCTTTGGGTTACATCAGTAAAATACATTTAGAATATCCTTTGAAGTTACAATATTCAACAAAAGGTAGATATAAACACTAAGAATTATGGGCCAAGTTTGTTGAGTATGGAGAGAACCAATTGCTTATCCTTCTTCTCAATTGTGCATTGCTTGCATTGTATGACCAATGATTTGAATTTTGAGAAAAATAGTTGTATAGTTTCGAAGTTACCAGGTTGTAGTGCTATCAAATCATTCTCTAAGATATGGTCCCTCAACTCATCATTTTTCCCAAAAAATGATTTGAGCTTATCCCATACTTCTTTCAGAGTCTTGGGTCCATCAAGATGGAACAAGAACTCCTTGTATATGTGGATGCACATGTAGCCAAAATCTTCATCAAGTCTATCTAGATGCTTCGATTTTTCAATATATTGTCAGGGTTCCACTGATCTGCCCATGGGAATCCTGTACATACCATTGTTGCACAAGGAAATATGCATATATGCCCTCAATCAAGGTAATTCATAGGAGTAAGGATTATGGGAGTCGAAGTTGTTGAATTCTCCATTTCACAACTATATTGAGAAACAATTCTTCAAAAGTTCTTTGAATGTACCTGCAAAAACACTGCAAAACAACTCAATTCGAATTAATTCAGCTCAAACACTCTTCACTTAGATGTGTGCACTTTCTCTGAGTACATCACACCTTGATATACTTATCTAGACAGAATCCAGAGGGAGAAATGCAGTTATTCCAGGGATTATGTGGAAACTCAATTGCTTATGTTGCATCAATGAGAGTTTATAAGGTTCAAGGCAAGCATGGATACCTACTCTGATACCATGTTAAATTCAATGAAGCATAGGATCATCATACTGCATGAATTCAAATGAGAATAGAAGGTTGTTGAAGTGAGAGAATAATTTAACAAGATTGATCAATTACTCATGGCAAGATTGTACACACATAGAGGCAAAATTGGAATAATATGATTATATTCATGAATCAGTAATTAATATGTAATACAATGGTTATACATATATGAGAATTCGAATTCCTAATATAGGATTCGAATCTACCAACCTAGACTAACTCCATATCTAACTCAGTGTGGGAAAATCACCATTGGAGCTCATTAATGCAACTCCAGATCACTAAAACAGTTCACACTCCGTTAACCGGTGATGGTAGGTGAGCAAATGCGCCCTACTTCCCTTGAATCATGAAAACTGGTGCTAGAGACATTGGGAGTGATCTAACTGGTGGGGATCAGATCATAATTAGACTCAATTGAAGAGTCAATTGTTGGAGACTGCTGGTGGCACTCAGAGTGGGTTCCTAAATTATAGGAATTGGTCCTGGGGCACCTAAACTCATGTAATTAAGTGCAGTAAGTGGAATATGTCCCCTATGTGTGTACCCCATGCACTAGTGGAGTGATGAAGACCTCCTAAGCTAGAAAAATAGACAATTATACTATGTGGTCAAAGGGAGGATTAATAATAATCACAACATGTTTTAGTTACACTAGTAAAACTTTTTCCCGGTTAAGTGATTAAAGGTTATCTTTAATTAATTAAGTACCTAGTCCAGGAATTGGAGCCAATTTCAATTTTAGTCAAGAATTTTGGTTAATTTAGAGTCTAATTAAGTGCATAGGAGGGATCAATGGAGAAGTTGAGTCAGTCCTTGTGAATTGGAGTTGTATCCAGTGCATGGGAGTAATTTATGGTTGATTACGAGTCAGTCAAGCGGGTGTTTGGAGCTAAATTGATGAATTCAAATTAGCCATGCATGGGAAGTGCCTTTGTAGTTTTTTAGAGTTGGTTTTAGTGAATTCAAGTTTTGAAAGGTAAACTTGAATGAGTCAGTGAGTGGTAGTTAGGAATCCCCAATGAGTTGGGATTGCTTCCTCAATGGTCTAGAGTCAAACTTTTGGAAGAAAATCCAATTGGGAAAAAAGGATTCGAATTACAAAAGGAAGCCATTCATTTCATGGATGGTTGTGCAGGTGGGAAAGCACATAAGAGTTGGGATATGAGGAAAATAGTGAATGCCAAAAGGATTTGTGGTTAAAACTTGCATATTATTAGTGGTGATTCTGCCAATTTGATCCAGGAGATCAATACTTTGTATGTGGTGGGATTCCCAGGAGCGATCCAAAAGAGTCCATGGTTATATATTTTTATGTGAGTTCAATTCCCAAGGATGGGTTCGCCTTGTGTGCTATTAGGAGTGGTATTTGTTTGTGAATTCGATGCTCCAGTGGGGGTTCGAATTGGTAATTGCAAAAGGGTCAGAAATTTGGCTAGAGGGTCGAAAGATTTGAATTGATAATTGGCCTAAGGGTCAAAATATTGGCTTGAGGGTCTAAATATTTGAATTGATAATTGTCCTAAGCATCAGAAATTTGGTCTGAGGGTCAAAAGATTCAAATTGATAAGTTGCCTAAGGGTCAAAAATTTGGCCTGAGGGTCGAAATGTTCGAAATGGTAATTTGGCCTAAGGGTTGGGAATTTTTCCTAAGGGTTGGAAGAGTGGATTTAAGAATTCACCATCAGGAGAGGGGGATCATCCTTAGTATCATTTTGAAGATACCATCTCGCACGATATTCTAGGACCTCATTTCGGGGGGATCTTTCTACGTGAAAAAACGTGTTAGTAAAGGTCACAGGATGGTGACAGGACAGTAGGAACATTGTCTTGTTTCCTCCAATAACACACTATTAATATATGTACATAATCCTTTAATTTATTTGCTTGAATAGTATGATTAATATGAAAATTGGGTGTGCTTAATAAAGTTTAATTTGAAGCAAGTTTTTAGCCTCTTGAGGATTAACAGTTTCTAAGAAAAATTGTACTAGTTATTGTACCATAGTTTTGTACTTGAGAATCTACTAATGAAATATGATCTAGAAGCGGTTTAATGGATGATTATAGTTGTAATTATTTGTATTTATTCTTAGAATATAAATTTGATTCGCATGTAAAAGAATTGGTTAGAAATTGTGATGATGTGTGTTCCTACTAGTAGTATTGCATTTATTTGGATTTATTGAGGATAACTTGCACTGCAATTTAATTATGTTTTTATCAGTTGTTCAAAGATGATATGGACTTTCATGTGGCTGAACATGTAGCTTCCGGGTTCTACATAAGCCTTCCATGAGGCCCTCGCCCATATTTTCCATATGAATATTTTCCCTATGACAAAGATATGGAGGCCATTTTGAGGTTTGTCACATCTTGGATGCTTCTTGGTCACTAATCCATGGTTTGATACCAAAACCCATGTTTTTCGAAAAGAAAATTTGTCTATGGGGCTCATGTTCTTTGTATAGTAACCCACATCATTACATAGGGCCTATGTAGGGAATCCTTAGCCTACATGTGAGATATAGCCATCATGTTGAGGAGGGGCACAATACGAATGGATCTTAAGGATCGTTCCATGGTATAATGAAAAATATAGGACTTTATAACATTGTAGCATTTTGTTATGGAGCTCATGGTCCATGTGTGTGGTCCCAAACCACCATGTTGGCCCTCCATAGGAAATATTTTGTCTAGATGTGGGATACGTTGCTCATTTTGAAGTTTAGAACAATAGATATGGTTCTTGGTTCCCCTATATGTGGTTCAATTACAAAATGTAGGGTATTATAAGATAATATATGTCTATATGAGGCTCATGAGACATCCTTCTATCCCTTAGACACCACAAAGGTATTGCAAAGGGATCTTTTTCATGTGATTGGGATATGATGTTCAATTTGATTTCGGCATATTGAGAATGGTTATCATGATTTTAGACACAATCCAAGGTCAAAATATAGAGTTTGAAGCCATAAATTTTTCCTCTATGGCTCATGGGCTATTTGTGTGCCCCAAGCCATCATATAAGCCTTTGCATATGGAGTTGTTTACCTACAAGAAGGATATGGTGTCCATTTCAAGATTTGTGATACCTCTTCCTCCTAAGTTAGGTTCAACTATTCCCTCCTTAATTGACCCTTCAAGCATGCCTATAACAAGGAATAGACCATGCACGATGGTAATGTGGAAACTAAAGTGACCAATGGGGCGAAGATAATGAATCCACAAGGTAGCACATGGTAAAAAGACAAAAGGCTACAAATAGTTGGACTAACATAAGATTGCAAATAGTTGGACTAACCAGATGAAAGTCGCAAAGTGTGTCCTTAACAAAATTGTATAATTAGCAATCCACCCATTGTGAAGTCACCTACTAAGTTACTATTTGTAGGAACTGTAGACAAAAGTATTAACAAACGACTTTAATTTCATATCATCGCCTTCTTATATCAATATTTGCAAGTAGAAGTGTAAGAGATGAAGATCAATTTTTTCAGTAGAGTTCATCTAGTAAACATGCATGGTTTTGGGAAAGATCTTACTATTTTGAATTGCAATAGGGCCTAATCCTTAGTGTTTCACCCCAAAATTTGCTTTAGGTCTCAAGATGACACAAAGCTTTGGGGGGGATGTTCTTATTAAGATTTTGGAACATGGAAACATTTGAGGGAAGAGATAAGATGGGAGGATTGACTTATTTTAAAATATAGATCAAGAATTATAGGCCATTCAAATTCCCCACATATTAAGTATAGGGACCTTCCCATATACTTATATCGATTAAATTAAAAGACTACCCAATGAGAAGCCATGTGTGTGAGGAAAACAAGCAGTGGATAAATAGATGTGACATTGTTTCATTTGATTGTTACTAAGAATGCATATTCGTGGACCTTGAATTTTTATTTTCTGCAAAAGGTCCCAAGTAAGGAAATTATACAATAATTCTACAAAATTACACAATGTTGCTTTAAGCATGGTGGATTCTTATTAGTTCATATATTCAGTTGAATTTATCCTACTTCCATCTGGACTCATTTTTCAAAGTCCACATTGTTGGGGAGGCCAGCTCATTATCTATTCCATTAAATTTACCTCATTACCACATAACTAGTGTTGCATCCTCGACATGACCCAAACATTAGAAAGACTCGATCTACAACATTATTTTCTTTGACAATTGTGGTCTATCTCAAGGAATGACTAGGTTGTGCTTGGATACTATATATTATGAGGTTTGTTTATATCAACTTGGTTTTGATATGATACTTGTGTTTTTATTCAGTGTGCTTTGGTACTTATTGATTTTGATCAACTTGGTTAATGTACTATTCATGTGTGCTTTCTAACATGTTTCTTTAGTGCAATTTTGTACTTTAGTGATGTAAGCATTCTATCGTGTGCATAGGTGATTACACAATTCTCCTATTCTTGACTTTTCACTTCACATGTCCATGATTTCTATCTTATAAACTTAAGATCATGAGACTGACATATTTTATGATGGATATATGCCAAAGCCTTCCCTTCTTGAGTGGTGAGACAACTACTCTATTGCTCCTTAGATGCTTCCCTCTTTGAGGGGTTTACCATGTAGATTTCATTGTCTCAATAATTGTTGTGTGAATTCTTCTTCTTGGTGCACTCCTTGGTATCCCACTCATGATTTCAATTGCATGGTGTTATAGTGCTATGAACTTGTCTCTTTTGTCCAAAGGTTGAGTAGCCTATGGCAATTATGGAGGCTTTCTTAATTGCATGAAAAAAAATTCTATTGTTTTGTATGGACATCCCTAGTAGAAATATTGATCATGTTTGAAGAGATTTATAGAACCCTTGTTTTGGTTATGGACTCTGATCTTGGAGGCCTTGTTATTATCCTTTGAATATCTATGCTTATTGTTCATTTCAACAATATTTGTGCATTGTGGAGAAAAACCATGAATTTCACGACGTTTAATATTTGATACATTGTGATTTCTCATTAATTTGGTTAAAACATGATTTCATTTGCATCAGATATAAAGGTTTAGGTTGTGGTATTCCCTTTAAAATGGGTAAGTGAACTTTGTTGATAAATTATGCTCTCAAATTATGTACTCTATTTTGTTTTTTGGGCCATTGTTTTGTTTTTTTATGATACTTTTGTGGTGTCCTTTTTATGTCATTGTGTGTAGTAGTTATGTGAGCCTGGAGTTCCAATCTTATTTTTTGGGTACCTTGTTGTGGTTACTAATAGAGCCATTTGTGTTTTTTTAGGGGGGAATGCTTTGACCCATCTTGTGCTCATTTTAAGGATTTTGGTCTCATGTCCCCTCTTCTTTTCAATATATTTGTAGTGGTCCATCTTCTTTGTGACCTACAATGCCCCAACCTTGTGCTCCTTATCTTTGGCTACATGCTCATTTTGGTTGTGGGCACTCTCTTTTTTTTACACAAGATTTTATTTTTTGGACACTTATTTGGTGTCTTATTTATGGTAGCATTGTCTTCCTTCTGGGTGTAGAAAATTGCACAAGCCCCTCATCTTGTAGTTGTCATTGTCACCTAGGTGCCTCTACCCACATAATAAACTCTAGTCACCACCATCACCAATGTTGTTATATGCTTTAACTTGGTCTATTCATTGTACATGCATGATAGGTGGTTGTACCTCTTTGAGATCCATCATTTGATAGTAGCCCAAACCACACCACATGCTTGTTTCACTACTTTCCTTGAAGAAATGAAGCTTATTGCTCTAAAACTTAACGACAATACCACCAAGGGTGTTTCTCCTACCATATGGGACCTCATGTAGATGCCATGCCATTTACACCTTAACAAGCCACATGGACTTCACATGCACATGGACCCTTTTACACATTGACATATGACCAACTTGACACACAAATGACGTGTGGCATCATTGTAGATTGAGACATCATCCCTCACCTACCATGTGGAACCTACACATAACTATGACACATCGGTTTTGTTCTTCCTATATACTTAAGTGTTGGGAATCCACCACCTAACAAGAGGTGGGACATTGTGTTGCACTGTAAAGAAAACTCCACACCTAGATCTCTCTATATCACATAACAAAACATACCACACTATTTGCTGGAATTGAATCCTAGGAAGGGGAATATCACTGCTCCCTCTTAACCAACCAGTCAACTCCTTGATGGTGACAAAAACATATATTCATATATCAAAGTTGAGCATTGGTAGTTATGTGTTTCAATTAACTCAAGATGGCTAAAGGACTGATTGGATAAATACCCAAGAGAACATTGGATAAATACTTTTGAATGGTAGTATGTCCTCTCAATAGATTCAGTTGTCATGGATTCTAAACAATAATTCAACACATTCTTATATATTTGTGTACTAACAAAGTTATGAACACATTGACAAAGATCGAAGAAAATAAATCATTCATTTGTTTTGCTTATAAAAGTTGCAAGTCATCCATAAACTCCAAAGGATCTATTTTCAAAATATGACAGTAAAAACTAATTTGAATCACAATACAACAATTTTTGTTTTGACTTGCAGTTTCTAAGACAAACTAGGTGGACTCTCCTTGGGATGAGTTTTTCCTCCACTGATTTTTGTCTACCATGTTTACTTTCAAACTTTAATCTGTAATTTCATCAATTAAACATCACAATAGAATCTTGGAAAGGAGCAAATTGTACATTACATTACAAATTCCATAAGCACTCTCCCATGCTTTTTCTAATTTATGTTGTTTTTAGTTGAATATGATGTTGCACCATGCTCTATTGGAAGGGTAATTTCGGTTTTTTAATTGGAAGAGTAAAATTCATTTTTTTTACTTTACACTTTACAATTCTAGAAAGGGATCAAAATTGAATATGCTGCCCCGGGGTCGATAGAGGGTCGATAGAATTACCATTGAATCATTAACAATAGAAGAAAACAAGTGGCAAAACATTAGAAATAAAAATTTGTGAAATCTCTACGCGAACGCTTCCTTCCCATTACCATGATTTGTTTTTGCATGTCAGCTCAAGCCCAAGCTTCAGAACAAGCGACAAGAAATGGAAGACAATTTTGGAAAGCATTACAGAGTTCTCTGCAAGAATTTCTGGATTTGGTGGAGAAACATCAGTAAATTTCAGAAAAATCTGTTCTCAAAACCCTATTATGGTCACTAACCAACAAACCATCTTCCAATTCCAAACTCTGTGATGCTCTCTCCCTATATACAGCTCGAGCAACTTTCACCTTTGAAAATTTAACCAACAGTCATGGCCAGGAGGATGTGGAAGAAGGAAATGAAATTTTCAAAAAAATCCTCCCCATAGAAGAAGTGCAGAAGATGGATTACTAGAAGTCAGAGGAGTCCCATAGACGAAACTATGCATTGTCTCCTATCGATTTGTTCTCCATTGTACAAACATTGCACAATGCGACTTCTCTTGTTGGGGACTGATTAAGTTTTACCGTATTTTGTGACTGTTGTTACGAGCAATGGTGGTGAGATTCACTTCCCGGGAAGGAGTATCTCATTTCTCAATATCTCCCCTGCTTGCTAATATTTGTCAGTGGGTCGTAAGATCAATGTTCACAGACTGTTTTAAATGAGAGAAGCTTTCACTTTCTTTGATTTCATGGACAATAGTGTTGATGATATGAAGCACATGTTGTTTCGATGCGTTTTGACCCCCTCGTATCTGAGAACAGAGGATGGGAAACGCTTTCATGGAGAGGAAGTTGATTTGTGTGCCTAAAGAATGGTGTCATTTAGTTATCAATCTGGAGGATTCCATCACGATCACCCAAAATTATGTTAGTAGGTAAGACTAGGAGGAGGAGGATGAAGGACCAGTAATGATGGATCTCATAATTTTGAATGATGATGATGTTGGTGAGTATAAAGGGACCAATAATGATGAATCTCATAGTTTTCCTCCAAGCAAGGATTTTAATGCGACTGAGGATGATGTTGGTGAGGATGAAGGGACCGATAATGACTAATCTCATGATTTTCCTCCAAGAAAGGATTTTAAAAGCACCAATGATGATTGTGATGAGGATGAAGACAACAATAACCGTGATAATGATTATCCTCCAGGTGATGATTTCAAATGCATCAATGATGATATTGTTGATGAAGGTACCACTTATGAAGATAATGATTAAATTTTCTCCAAGTGATAAACTTGTTAATGATGAGGATAATCATTTTTATATTGAATTTGGTGATGATATTTTCAATGAGGGGGATGGTATTTCTCATTATGATGAAGAAATTCATTCTAATGAGGATGTTATTGCAAACATAATGGTCTAAGAAATCCAAACAAAAAATGCAACAATGAGCAAGATTAAGTCTGGTACTAGACCTTTTTATATCAATCCAAAGCATTCAAGCTATACAAGGTCTAGGAAATAATTGATCAAGTGCAAGTTCTATTACTAATTTGATTTCGAGTAATGTCAAAAGAATTGTTTGAATGGTGTATACTACAATTATGTCTTGGATAAAATGAAGGCGTATCTGTCAATGAACAAAAGTATGCAAAATTCATAGTTAATGTGGTGCATGATTTGTAAAAAGACATGTTATGATTATCACTTTGGAAACATTTTTATTTGCAGAAAGGAATTCAAAATAATTCATTCAATTGGTAATATTCGACTATCAAGAACCCAAACAAGACTAGAAAATTACCCTACATTTTATCCTGAATAATGCCTGTGATGAATCACTAGGCCATTATCACACATTCCAATGTCATGGATGCATGACTTATTTTCCAAGCATGGAGAGAGTATACCAAATAGAGAAACAATCTACATTCCAGATAATTTCACAAGGCGAAAAATATACAACTTATATAGGGAATATGTTGAAGGTGCTAAAGGAAATGGAAATTTCATCAAATATGCATATTTTACAAGAGTGTGGAAAAATAGGTTCAATAACATCTACATTCCTAAGAGGTTAACTATGGTGATATGCAATACATTTGTTTCACTTAAACATAGAAGAGATACATTAGAATGGATAGAAAGATGTATGTCTTTACAAAATTATTTGTCCGTGGGTTAATAGAAATTATGAAAACTAGTTATCAATATTTTAATTGTATGTTATTTGTATATCACATTATCAATGCACTTCAAGCACATCACAATCAACAATCAAGTGAGCAAAAAAATTTGAACAAACATCGCAAGAAGTGTTATGATGCCCCACATAAGTATATGGGTCTAATAATTGATAGCATGGATTAAAAAAATACTTTTGCCACATTATGTCTGTATACCAAAGAGTTTAAGGGAGGACAATTTTATCCATTTTTCTCTTGGTTGGTTGTATGGTTTTTAATGGTCGGATGTCTCCAAGGGTTTACTTTATAGCTCCAAATATCCATAATGATGCAAATATGAACATCACCATGATTCAACATGGCTTTATTCATTGGTCTAGTGGTCTTCCTAAAGTTCTATATCTGCAATTAGACAACACCAATCATGAAAACAAAAATCAGATCGTGTTTAGTTATATAAACATGCTTGTTGAATTGGGAATTTTTCAAATGGTAAAAGTTGGTTTCATTCTTGTTGAGCACACACATGACTATATTGATCAAATGTTTAGTCATTTCGTGGTCACATTGGAGGAAGAATGTTGGGAGCCTACCATCATTAATTGAAAATGTTAAGCGAATCTCAACGATGGCACATTACCACCTATATAGTAGCGCATTGCCCTGTATATTGTGGTGCATTACATATTATTGATGTAAACTTGGGTCTATTAGTTGTTATTGTGCACCCTTTTCTCCTATATATCGGAAGGAGATATTTTCATTTTAGTCATCATTTTGTATATTTTCTTGTCTTATGTATTTAGTACATTGTGTAAGGAGGTTCCCCCTCGAAGAAGCTTGCTATTAATATATATTATTCATTATTAAGGCATGGATTAGTTTCTTATGGTCTATTTTTCTCTTTTTATGTTATTTCTATGACTTGGTTGTATAACATTTGGTATTACAACTCTTTCCTCGGGTTTGGTTTCTTCAAAATGAGTTATCTTGGAATTTTTACTACAACTTTGTTTCTACAAGGTTTCAAACAAGAAGAATCAAAACCCATATAGAAAAGAGGTCGATATATCTATTATATCATTTTGATATTATGAGGAATTACATTTTTGGAAATATTTGTTGTTGAATCTAGGGTTTCTAACTAGTCTAAAAACTAGTCTCAAACAAGTGTTCTGTATAAAACAGTTATATTTGGGCCACACGAGATCCAAATTGAGTGAGACCAATTCCATCAAAAATAAAACAATCCATGGTATCTATAGTATAATTTTCATACTCATATACGAAATATTAGAAATATGGAATTCCATACAATTTCAATCTTCTAAAAGCACCAAAAATAACAAGTGTTGGGAGATTTTCCATATCTTTTTACTGGCACCTCAAAATTAGGTCAGACCTATGGCATTGTAGAAAGGATATATCAGGATACTACACAAAGAATTTTCAGACTCATAGGATTTGAAATTTCATATTTATTTAAGTTGCAAGGTCGGATAGACAATTAATCTCAAAACTAGACTTTTACAAGGTGCGTATTTTTTAATTTGAATAACTTTGAATCCATAGATCCACTAAGGGTGATTCAAAATATGTGGTGAATCATATATACCATAATTTTTTTCTAAATGCATCCTACAATGGGAACCTATACACCAAATAAGTCTTCAAGCAATTCTACATGGACTTATGATGAAGGTGAATAAATGTGTAAGGACGTATCTGATTTACAAGAGAAGAGAATGACAAAAGAAGCATTAACATCAAGCATATGAAAAAACAAGGATGAACTGGAAGTGAAAATGGATGATTTAAAAAAGTAAATATATGATTTGAAGGGTTTGAAATGGGAAATACAATATTTGAAAAAAGGGTTGACAATATTCTTACAAGAAGGGATTCCTAAGTGACAAGATCTCCCATGAAATTCATGATAAATACAAAAGTAACATACATCATGAATTTAGGGACTCTAACGTGGGGTCAAAAACCAACTGCATCCCAAAGATTGATATGAGGAATTTTGACAGCACATATATGGTAACATGGATACTATAGATGGAGAAATTCTTTGAGTTACATAAGGTGCAATCCACATAAAAGGTCCACATATCATCTTTATATTTGGAACCTAATCAGTTTCTGCGGTATAGATAGATATTCTCGGTTTAATCACTTGTTACTTGGACATTTTTTACGAAGGAATTGATAGCACATTATGAGACACAGAGAAATATCATCTTTATCCAATTGATAAATCTCAAACAAAAGGGTTTAGTTGGGATCACATTGAGAAATTCCAAAGTTTGAATATCGAGATCACATATATTCCAGAGGAGAATTTGAATGATGTCTTCATAGAAACTTTAAAGGATAACATCCAGCATGAGTTTCTCCTTTGGGAAAATAAGTCCTTGGAGCATGCATCTAGGGTGGCAAGAAAAGTTGAAAACAAAATTATGGCAACAAGGAAGTTAACAACAATAATACCAGTAAGTTATGGGACTTGGTTGCATAACATGGGCAAAGAAAAAACTATCTTTCTACACTTGAATAGATTCTAAATGATCAATACATCTAGGTTTGAATCCACTTCTAAACTTTATGTGTTTTCAAATCAATGTGACCAAATATTTTTTATTCCAAATTTAGAACAATCAAGGAACAATCAAGGTGGTCATTTGTTATTGATTATGATCCAAGAGTACGAATGGTAACATTTTTTCAATATTTAGAGGGCCATGATTTACTTGAAGATGCAAAATCCCCCCTGAAAACATGGTTGACCCATATGAAGATGATCAAAACATGATTGTTGATGATGCATATGACCAATATGAATATCATGATGAGTTTATTAAAGTGCTCGAAGGACATGAGCAACCACATAAGCTTCAAGTCCGTGAAGATGATGAATTTATTGATTTTCATTTACATGTAATCGAAGGTGATGAAGACCATGAAAACTATGGTATTAATTTATTTGTGGATTTAGGGCCCATTAATGATGGTGTATTTGTACGATCATATGAGGAAATTTTATGTGAGGATGACGGTGTTTGATCATCATGTTCACTTTAAGATGGTTGTGAGGATTCAGTACAATATAATTAAATATCTATAGGTTAAGTATTGTGTCTTTAATGGTACACAAAATGTAATGGAAATTAACTAGTAATTGGATTTAGAGGTTTTCCAATGGATGTTTCTATTGTCAATGTATATAACCTATAATTTGTTTTTCTAAGTGTTTGTTTCATTTTATTTTTTTACTTATTTAACAATTTACTTGAAAGACACTTTTGTGTTTAGTGGAGGTATAGGATCTACCACACACCAATTCCTTAATTGAAATGTTGAGAAGCTTTACACAATAAACACCTAGGCAAGAGAAACCCAATACCATAAAGCAAAAAAACCTTTGGAAGTTGAGCATTGTTTATGTTTTTCTTATGTATTGAAACATAATGAAAATTGTGTATGTTATTGTTTATGTGCTAGTGAATTTGATTTATGTTACTAATATCACTTGCATATGTTTTGTAATCAATATTTTCACATTTTATGTTATTATGTATTTATTTAAGAATATACATGTGTGTTCTCTTGATTCTATTATGGGCGATCCACTGATCTTAAATGATTTAAATGAAATGCTAAGAAACGAGCAAGGGAAAAACATTACAATGATGTTGCAAGAGATAAGCTTGAAAATTGTCTTTTATAGGTTCAATTATCTGATGTTCCCTACTATATTATGTTAATTTATGTTTGCGGAATGCAAGCCATCTCTAAATTCATTCCAACCCCTATCAAACCCTATGGCACATCTAGTATTGTGCCAATAGTAATATTTGATCTAGATTCTTGTGCATTTAATTGACTTATTTACTTTTTATGTTTTGTTAATATTTATGTTTTTCCACACAGGGAATTTCTAAAGTAACTCCACCAACCATACATCATGTTGGCATGAAAGATCCAATTATGCCATACAATACACCCAATGTTATGCAAAAGGTAATATTCAATAATATGTTTATGTGGGTTTGATCGTGTTATTTTCCCCTATTATACCATGTTAATATTATTTGTGTGCATTGTAGGATGTTTCAAAAATTACTCCAATAAGAATGCAATCTATTATGATAGAGGGTCATGTCATGCCCTATACATATAGACCAGAAACACCTATCACAAGAGTGGCATCACGCGCAAAACCTCACCCTATTCATCAAACATGGATGTTAGGCTAGTATCCCCGTTGAAATGGACATGCGTGCCCCTATCAGGAGTACATCACAATTAATGAATAATCCATCAAGTGTCAGTTCAATCATAATTTTCCCACCAACAACTGAATAAAATTCCTTGGGGAGTCTCATAGAATCACTATCAAGAATAGTAAGGCTTATACCAAATACTCTTGAAAATGCTGAAATTAGGAAAGAAATACTTAAATAAATTCAGTTATGTGAGAGGACACCATTGGAGAGTGTAGGGATTACTTAAGATGAACAGGTAAAATTATCTAGAGATATTATATTATAAATCTAGTCTAGTTCATCATTTTCTTGAGCATTATAGATTTCATTTTTCATAATTTTAGAATTTTTAGTAGATAACGTCTTTCCAATTTTTGAAACTACACTATAATTCAAAATGAAGATATAGCCGGGTCTTATATTTATTGAAACTACTTGTAATAACCCTTACCCAAAATAGACTTTTGAAAGGGAATGTTGTTTTCTAGTTTGTGGTTCACTATTTTCATCAAACAGTTAGTTTCATGATTCACCCTTCCATTTAATGTTAGTGCCATTAAATTCTTTATAAATGATCAGGTGTAGTTGGACGTTCAGCTTATATGTCTCCATCTCCCATGTTAAAACCTTGTCAAGACTGGTCTTACACATATTGTTGGTATTACCCCTTTTTGTTTCCCCTTTATATCATTGATGGGTTGGCATTGATTGTCAAACACTTCACTGTTTAATAGTTGAGTTTGTTGATTTAAATTTTTAGATGCTTTTGAACAAGAAACTTTGCATAGAGGGTGTTGGACTTGAAAATATCATTACCAAAGTAAATACAATAAATTTTACAAGTAAGAGTTCTAAGAAGAATTCAAGAACAACAAGGAGGAAAATAATTTTAATAGCTTAGAGAACTAATATGCATGCCTATTAGATTGTGTAGCATTAGTTTGAGCTGATATAACCCTACATATTAGATGTACATGGCAACAATGTAATTCTAGGTCCAACAATTGTGCCCAACAGTTGGATTTCTAATTTCAAAATTCTTAATTCATTTTTTTAGTTTCATATTTGGCGTTTAGGATAATTATTTTAGAATTGAAAATAGTTTCAAATTTTGTTTGAGTTTCTAACAATTTCACAATCTCATTGTAAATGCAGGAAATAAATGACAAAGTGATTGATTTACCTATAGGGGCATCTACCTCAACCCCTAATACTACAACAATATATTTAGTGACTACAAAAGGAATGCAATAAGTTACAATCTTGCTCACCTCAGAAGATAATGTCTTGAAGGATGAAATGGGGCTAAAATTCTTTCACTTTATTTCTCGTTGCATAAAACAATTATTTGGCAATACCATCCAAACATATTGGAGGAATCAAGCCAATGCTAAGAAATAATAACTTTTAAAGATGCCATAATAGCATTTGGAAATCCTAGTTTTCATAAGGAAATTATTTTAGATATTGCATGAAAACACATTCACTCTAAACGAGACAATTTAAGGTCAAAGATGACAAAAGACTTGAGATATCCATGTCTAGCTTGGATCATGGACCAAGTGTCATGGGATGAACTAATGAAAGATGTCGGGTTTAAGAGGAATCCCCACAATAATCCAAACTATAGTCCATCTTCACAAAGACTAGCTCAAGGACGCCTTTGAGATACAACAAAAACAACCCAAGCTAGGGTGTCAAGTATCAAATCCCATAAATTAGGATATGGTGGGTACAATAGCATTCATGATGCCTTGGTAAGTGACTATTTTCATCTACTATATTTTCTATTTTAGAAAAAAAATCATAACAGATATGTGAGTTAATTGTATCTTATGAGGCATTATACCTTATAAGTTTGGTTATCTTTTTTTATCTTACACCATGAGCTAGATCGAGGGGAGAAATTAATTACTGGTCTGCATGAATCTGAGGTAAGTTCTTTATAATATTTTATGACTTATGCAATAATTTAATTGGAGGTATTATGTTATTTTAATAAGTTAAATTATGTTGTGTATGGGAATCCCAACAATCAAACTCACCAAGTGACGTATTTGGTAGTGATCATGCAAAGGAGATAGAAGAAAATGATGAATCGTTTGTTGCACATAATGATTTGATTGTCATTCTTGAACCTCGACAATCAACCATCCTTGAATTCCAGCAAATAGGAGACAATAATAATGATGAGGGTGTTCAATGTGATGAAAAATCCACAACCACAATTAGAATAGTGCCTCATAGAAAGAGGACACAAAGGAAGAGGATGGATATAAACAAATGAACAAAAGACATATTTGCTCCATGTGCCTCTATTCATTTTTTGTTGATATTATAAACCTTACTTGTATAATTAATAACATTCTTTATTCAGAGATAAAAATATCATTATTGTTATTGTATTTATGATTATCATGTTTATGGTTGTGTATTACTACTATAATACTAATGTTATCGTTTTCTTACAAAATTGTACCATTATGTAAGCAATCTGAATTTTCAAGTAAATTCTCTAGTAACAAGTTATTAGAATATATAATTTTTTCACAAATTACCTATTGACCAAATATAGGTAATACATGAAAATATTTTAGAATATTTTGAAAGAAGATGTTGGTTCACCTTTCGATCCAAGCATCATCTTTGGATGTTGGTTCACCTTCATAGTCATCATTAGGGCATGGGATTATTTTATTTGAGTGGTAAACCCTCAACCATTTCCCGCTTTCTTTGTGCTTTAAGAAGTTTATTAGCTACCTAGTACAAAACTCAACTCCATTTCCTATATTTACATTATTATCAAGAAATGTATACCTCTATTCACATATCACATAATACAGTTATATAGAGTTAGATCATTTTTATGTACTTTGTTTTTTCTAGTGTATAGAACATGTTACTTACAACATTTTTTGTTGATGGTCGATGTAGATGTTGATAAAACTCAGTAACAATTAAACGATGAAGATTGGGCATCGAATAACTTGAACATGCTCTACTAGAAAATTGGTTCTATTTTAGGTTCTATGATGGAGGATCTGGTACATTATGTTTAATGTGATTGTTATTTTTGGCCTTTTCTATTTATTTATTGGGTTTATTTCAATAGGATTTAAGGATTTCTTCACTCTATTAAGTAAAATAGATGCCATGAAATTATTATTTTTTACAACAACAGGAAGCATGGTAATGTGGTAAATTACTTTGAAAATATCAAGTGTCGTGGTAAATTAGGTGGGAGAAAGTTGGATTGTAGGCTAGTAAAACAACTCTGATTTTTATTTCTAAAATTTTACAAAGTTGCACACCATGTGTTTAGTGTTATGTATGGATCAGCTCTTTTCTTATTGGATTTTTCTCTTTTTCATTTTCAAGGGATTATTAGACTAGTATATCCCATATACAGTTCAATATTAGCTCCAACATTCCACTCTTCAAATTTGTTAACAAGCCACCCATACTTTCATTCTATATCTTCAATATTCTTAAGAAAATTTTGTTACTTCGTGTGTCAGGTACTTAGTCCTCAATTGTTTTCTTAATAACGTTTTCTCATGTACACACTATCACAATCCCAAGTAGACATATCCATTGAATAATCCTTTATTCATAACACTCTCACCTATATTTTGACCACTCTATCCAATTCACTCCTCGAGAGAAACCTACTAAGAATCTACATTGGAGTACACTTCATAACCTTAATCTTATAGCCATAACAATATCACACATACCATAGTTGGGCCCTTATTTTATCTCCCCTTGTCTCATTTTCTCAGAGTTGAAATCATGATTTCATGCACCTTCCTCTACCTGTCTTCATATTTCTTTGATGTTCCTTGATTCTTGTATGAACCAGTTGCTAATTTACATCCCTCTATATAAGTTACAAGGGAAGATACTATGCAAGCTTGGTTCTTGAGAGAATCGTCATTTGTAGCTCCAAACAAATGATCTCGCTATATAGTCTTCAACAAGTTTTCTCTTGTTCTTTGAAAATATATTCTAAGACCTTTGTTTCCTCCATACACCTTCTTCACCAACTGAGCTACAAATCTACATATTCAAATATTTTTCCTATGATTAAGGAAGGTATGTATGTGCTCATGTGTTCCATATATGCTCATTGCTATGTCATAATCTCCCTCTTCTCTGAATAGGTTTCCAAAGAAGAGGTTTATCTCTACTTGTATTTCTTCTTACTCTAAAATTTTCTCTCCATTGTCCTTGGAGAGTTCGAGAATAGTGTTCACCCTCTGCCTCTCTTTACATTGGTTATGGAAAATTTTGGTATTTTTGTCCCCACTTTCTAACCAAATACTTATGGAATGTATTATCCATTCTTCCTCTTCCTTGTTGGATAGATATTGGCATTCCCTATATAGCTCTTTTTCTTGTCTCGGCATTTCTTCAATGACTTGATCCTCTTCTATTTTCTGTTGCAGTTCCCCTAACTCTTCGAATTTCCTTTTTTTTTCCCTTACCTAGATCTTGATAATGCTCCTTTGCCCATTTTTTTAGTGCTCCTTTCACATTTCTTAATTTGGATTCCCATATGAAGCTTAGGGATCCTATAATATAGGTATTTCGGGCTTGTTTAATGATATCTAGCACCCCTTCGGACTTAATCCATACTAGATTGAAGCAGAAAGGCATAGTCCACAAATTTTTGATTGAGGAATAGAATAAGGAAATGGACCTATGATATAAGCTTTTAGAGGGGAAAATTTTAGAGTCTGGAATAAAAGGTTTGTTGAGAAAGAAAGAGATTACCACAAATTTATTGATCTTATCTGCAATGTGGCTTGGACCAGATGTTTTATTATTCCAGGTGAATTTTCCTTTCTTTGGCTTGATATCTAGAAAATTCCAGGAGACCATGAGATCTTCTAGTCTTTCTCCAAAAGGGTCACGGAATTTAGAACCACCCCTTCTTTCTTCTGTTGAAATTGTAACATTAAAGTCCCCTGCAAGAATGCAATCTTCATGTGTTTTCCCCTCTCTTTGCGATTCCAAGGAATTCAAAAATTCTCCTTTGTTCCCATGAAGTGATGGTCCATATACATTTCCCACCCAAAAGGTCTCATTTTTGTCCAAGTCCTCTGATTCCACAAATAACCCATTTTTATTCTCACTGTAGGATTTGAGTCTAAAGAGGGATTTATCCCACTAGGAGAGAATCGTTGTAGAATCTCCCATTGCACTTGCTATGTTTCCTTCCCTGTTAGGCCATAATCTATTCATTAAATTCCTGCTATCCAACTCAAGCATTTTAGTCTCCTAGATCAAGAAGATTGTTGTGGATTCTAAGTTTTTTATTCTTTTAATTGCTTCCATCTTTTTTTTATGCCTAACCCTCTACAATTCCAGGAGACTGTTTTTATTATTTATTTTGAGTGGGCGAGGATAGTCATTTCCTTATTTTCCTCTGTAATGCCTGGAGTTTTCCTCCCTAATGAAATGATTCTAACGTGTTGATCCAGACTGGTTTTCTTACTTGTTGCTTTCTCATGGGTTTCTTTGAAATATCCTAATATTATGTTAGGTTTTCTTTCCTTTTTTGTCTGTGGATATGTGTATTCTTCCCTGCTTTCAGAAGTTTTCTCCCACTACACCTTAGATCTCGATATAGTTACTGAGCCTTTTGAGCTTTACAAGGCCTCCAATCTTACTTTAATATAAGGGTTTTTAGGGGGAGCAGGGAAAAGATTTGCTTCCTTATCTATTTCTTTAACCGTTGAGTCGCCTTCGACTTTGTTAGTTTCTTCAATTTCATTTTCTTTTACCTCTCATTTTTCTTCTTCTTTTTCCTCTGAGGATAAGACATGGAAACTATTTTTTGATGCCTTTCCTTTTGTTATAGACTGCTGCTGGTTACGGTTAGTTTTAGTCACTTTTATCCTTAAAACCTCATTCCATTATTTGTCTTGATTTCCTTTTGCATCTTATTGATTTCTTTTGGGGCATGTCCGAGCAAAGTGGACATGTTCATGGCAAACCTTGAGTGTAAACGATATTTGATCATAGTCAACAATTTGAAGGTGATTCCATTCGTTCATAGAAAGGTTGATCACCTTTGGAATACGTTCTTCTAGGTCTACTTCCACGCATATTCTTGCACATGAAAACAAAGGTCGTTTTGGCTCATAATTGCCAATGTATTTCCCTAACGAGTCCCCAATACCCCTTATATCTTCATCATTCCAACAGTGCAAGGGGAGGTACAGGATCTTTACCCATGTAGGAACGACATTGGGTATATCTTTTCCAGGATCGAAGGATATGTCCCATTTATTAAGATACATGCCTTTCGGCCCCATGAAGTAAGGCCCATTTCGAAAGATGAGATTCCTCTTCCGTAGAATTTCAGTTGAACTTCTCCCTAATTCAACGGCTTCCAGTTTTTGTTCAACCAAACTTCTATGGTGCACAAGGATGTCCATATACGCATAAATGTCCTACTAACCCTTTCTCCGTCAAAACAACGATTTTGTATCTGGAAGCGACCGATGATATTTTCACTTCAGGGATGGTCGCTCTCTTGACAAACTTAGAATATTGCACAGCTATCTTGCTCGAGATGGGAGTAGATGGCATAAGTTTTTGAAAACTAACCCCCAGAGCCCTGTGCTGCTCGTCTAGGTCTAGGTCTGGCGGGCAGGACGGTCCATAGATATGAGAGAAACCTTTGCACCTTTAAATGCTTTTACCAAATCCTTTTACCACTATTAAAACATTTGTAGGTTCTCTTTAAGATAGTTGTTGTACCACCCAATTTCTAATTGTAGTTTTGACAAACTCATGTACCATACTTATATTGGTTCAACCTTACTTTTCATTGTCTCAATCACACACTATTATGTGTCTCAACCTTTTGAAAAACACACCAAGGATTATTTCTATGTAGCTCATTGATTTTGACTGTTGTATAAACCACCTTTTGCAGATCATCTTTTAGTTTTTCCCTGAAACCTTGGTAGGACCTGTTTTTTTACTCTTCATAATGGTTTCCTTTGCTTCGAACAAGGATTTGTTTGTAAGGTAGGCATGCTCCTATGTTGCAATGTCTTTATGCATGTAGTTATACACTTGCTAATTGGGGTTGATCCTTCTGAGCAGTTGCTTATTCTCTATGACTTTTAGTTTTTAAAAAAATGAGTGGGCTCCTCCTAAATTTGCATTCATGAAATTCTTCGTTAAATAACCAATACTTTAAGTATTGCATCAATGATATTTTGTAAATATTGAAGAAGTAAGTTAAGCTATATGTGTTTGAAGTCTAGTATAGATTTCTTCTACAAGTGGTGAACCTTGCACAAGAAGATTGAGGTAAACTTATTACTTTTCCAATCCAAATAATTTCTAGTTTTACTTACTATATAGCATTATACTCAACATTTGATATTTGTTACTTGTAGAATTTGAAAGTTTTGCATGTTACTTTGAGGATTTTAGCTCTTGAATCCTCCCTTGTATTAGAAGGAAAACATTATTTGGCTATCAAAGACTAAGAAAAGGGTTTGAGCTCTTTTACCCTCTCGTTACTCTCTAATCACCAAATCTTCACACTTCCTCTATGACCCCATTTCCTACTCTTTGAGCAATTAGGCACTAGTCAAGATATTTAATTCCTTCTTTTTTCCATTTAAACAAATTAATTATTATTTTTTAACTGGAATTTATCTGTATTATCACACATAAGATTAAACAAAGGACTTAACTCGATTAGACCCTCACTCCACTTTTTTTTCAAATTTATGCTATTTACATGGTTAACACCTCATTTCATGGTACTATTTGCTTGTTGGTAATAAATTGAATAAGTTTGAGATGAATGCTAATTCGAGATTTATTTAAATTTAGCTCTTAATTAATTTACTTAATTTTTGTTTTGTATGGGTTAAACCTTTAATAGTTTTGGAGTTATTTCTCTTCATTCTTCTTTAGCACTCTTGAACAATTTTGTTTAAAACATTTTCTGATTTTGGGTTTTTTCTACATGGTTTATGGCATACATCACTCACACCTAACATATCTGAAAAATAATCTTTATAATCATTGTTGTTAGCATACAAGCACACCTTTCTCATATATTAATGGCATACTCAAGTAACTTAATACAATTCAATATTGTACATGAAGCAATAGTTATTTGTCATTTCATAACACCTATGCACTTAACTTCAATCATTTAACATTTTGTAAATTTTCATTGTTATTAACTACAGATTTTTATTTCAAATTCATCCTTGGTTAGTTAATAATCTTCCAAAGTTGTAAGTGTATTTTTGAAGTTAATGATTACCATATTCTATTGGCAATACCAACAATAGAATAATGGTTTGTGGTTCATTGAGTTACAATTTTCATAAGTTATTTTCATATTCACTTGCAATCTGTTTCATTTCTTTAAATCAACATATATATTGTTATTGGTTTGAAGAAATTCAACTCAATTGTTGGTCACTAAGTTTAACTCACCACTTGTCACAACATCAATTCCATCTTGATATCAAGTGTTTTAATGGAATGTATATCATTTTCTATGTTCAACTCATCAATTTTCCTTTGCAACAAATTGCTCTCTCTCTCTCTCCCTCTCTCTCTCAGCAAATCATTTAAAATTTTGGTTGCTTACATTCAATGGTTATATTTCATATGCAAACAATGGTCAATGGTTTATGGATGTTGGATAAGTATACGAGTTATGTTTGATATAATATTATAGTTCTTCCAACACTTGTTTAGATTTCAACTCATATATTTTTTCCACGCATACTCACAATCCATCCATAATATAAGTATTTTGCTTCATCTCTTGACACTTAGATGCTTTTAGAAAGTTCCCCCTAGTGATTTCTCCAAACCACTAAAGTGAAGGGAAGTAATAGTAGGTGATAGTTGCATTATTTCTATAGTTTCACTTGTCTAGAACCTTTTGACACTTTGCATTTAAGGTACTAGTTTGTGTGGCAACATGGTTTGTTGCAATATATTGGTTCTTTTACATAGAGTCGGAATTGCCATCTTGGTGGATTTGTTGATAATGACCATATCAATGTGGTGGGGAGGCCACTTAAGATGTCCAATGAAACTGAATCCCATGGCGTGGTCAATGCTTGTGGAAGTGTGTAGACTCAATCTTTCAATTCACTTGTTTCTATGTGTTGTGTGGTGTACACACCTGATTGTACTCTTCTACTTATTGTTCCAGGTTGGGCCAGTAGAAGTATCGTATTAAATTATTTAATATCTTTCATGCCATAAAGTGTCCATCTATCTTGGAGTGGTGTGCTTCTTGAATCGACTGTAATGTTTAATGTGGAGACTCAAAGAGTGTGTCAAGGTTGAGGTAGCTATTATGTTCATTGGTTTCATTTCTAGCTGATTGTTTTTACACTTTGGCTTGATTTGAGTAATGTGCTCAAGAGTATGATTAACAATTGAACTGTTGAAAGTATACAAGTCAATTTAAATGTTAACTCTCAATGGTAGTTTAAATTTTGATTAAGTCTGCAAATACAATAATGGCTTGCGATTAGTATGCATAATTGTCTCCTTACCTAGCAGAGAGTGTTGTTATTGCTTAACTACTTGAATGATCACACATCTCCTTAATATAGGCTTGTATACTTGATCACTATATGAAAGGATATGTCCAAGTGAAGGCTAATGGCTTTCCTTATTAGGTGAGCATGGCTCCCATGGAATATCATGGTGTGTTAGTCTCCATTTCAAATGGTAGTTTGAGTTCATGTAGTGTTTTTGTTGATGCATTTCATATTCCCCACTTTAATTCATTGAGGAGTTGTTGATATCTGTTGGTGTAACTAAATTCTGCATTTTCCTTTATCAAAGCATTCAAAAATGATGTGGTAATATGATGCAAGAGTAAATAAAAATAAATTTCTAGAGGTTGTTAGCCCTCTGTAGATAAGTTCACAAATATGTTCAATAGGTTGGTGTTGATCACTCGACTATGACTTCATTCTTCTTTCGGTCAATATGCAATACATCTACATCGACAATGTAGCTCAAATAAGTTGTCAAGTTTGTGGAGAATTAACTCTTTCAATTCACTTGAAGCTTCTCCTTGATTGGTTTTGACAATACAACTTCAACATGTTGTAGATGTTATGTCCATGTTTTGTTGTAGATAGAAAGTGACAAAATTATTCATGTTTATATTTGAGTCCTCCATTCATTATCCTCTTAAATGCTAGTGATGCAATGGTAGTCCAAATGCCATTATTATGTAATTTTACAACAGTTTTTTAGTTGTAAAAGTTGTTTTCCAAGTGTCTTTTTTATTTCTCAAACCTAGTGATTTACTGACATCGAGTCGAACTTGAAAAGATATTTTCTCCACAGAGATGGTCAACCATAATATTCAATATTTGGAATCATTTATCAATTCTGGTTTATGATCTTATCTAGTTCTTTATAGTTGATGCACATATCTAACACATCCCATATTTCGTCACTACAAGAGTTGTTGTTGCTATGCATGGGGAAGTACCAAGATGAATGTGTCGTTTCTTGAAATTTTAAAGGGTGCAATTCAAAACTCATGTATTTATGAATCTCACACCTAATTCCATGTTCTAAGTGATGTAGGCCTAACTGCATAGGAAAATAAAATATATCTTGTGCTTTCGTTCTTTTTTGGAATTTAAAACGAGATGGAATCTAAATATTTGTGTTGAAGAGTTGAACGTCTTCATCGTTAAGAAAGTATTCATTGCTTTGTTTCTTCTATCATTATTTTGAAGTGAGAAGCTTGATAGTGGTGAGAATGAAAGTCATGAATTTAGTTAGGTTCCATCAAAAAGAAAAAAATCATGTAGACTAATCCTCTTATGTCGATCTTAAACTTTGATCGGATATACCATGGCAGCTTTTCTTTTATAAGAATTGAATCAAGTGTTTTGTTTCAAATGGAATTTAAAGAGTAGGCATGCATCTATTGGTAACTTGTTCTTCTGGGTTAGAGGTAGTATAAACACAATTATCAGTAGAGCATAGAATTATAATTTTAATATTTTTGTTGCAATAATAGCAGTTGCAAACAAGTTGTAATTTTAACTACTGGAAAAAAAATACCAATAGTGTTAGTTTTCCATTCAAGGGTTGATTATAAAGTTTTTGTCAACAACAATATGTATTTTTAGGTCATGGCTATATTTTTAACCACGAAACAAAATTCGATAGAGTATCACCACTTTTCCTTTTGGAATTGTTTGTATGTGTCTTTTGACGCAAAATTATAAGTTTGTATGGTTAGAGTTCTCATTCTTTGTATACAGTTCTCGTTTCTTTGTATATTGTGTTGTTGGAAGAAGTCCTTATGTTGAAGGTGATGTGTTTTACCAATTGTCACCAGACCTAATAGAGCATCTTAAATCTAGAGGTTTTCAGTTTCTTGCTCAGGTAAAAGCTTATACTGCAGTCGATCATATGGGTTGTCACTATTGGAAAAGAAAAAAAAAATTGGATCTTCAAGAGCATTATAAGGATGAATGGAATGATTATTTTCTCGAGCTTTAGAGAGGAGGCAGACAAATCAATGAAGAGGATGATTTACTTGTCTATTCTTGGAATGTGAAAAATGGGGCAATTAGTGCTAAGATAGCCTATCAGGCTCTTTGTAATGACCAAATCCGATGTTGAAGAAGAGAGAACCTACTTATGTAAATATGAAATAATGAATCAATGTTTAATGATGATATAGATTACAAGGATGGCCCACTTAAATATAGCTTGGGATTACAGATTGAGGTGTCGTGTCCTCTTGCTAACGATATTTAATATTCATTGCTATTATTATTAATTTTTTTTTTTTTTATTTAGTTGTTATTAATGTTTATTATTTAATAATTTTATTTTCGTAACATTGCCTTCCCCTTTAAGGGAAGATTTGTTTTCAAAGATGAATTTGCTGACATCATCTTTTGTTCTTGATTTGTGTTGAAACTTGATTTGAGATATGTGATCTGGACTGATCCCTCTATCTTGATGAGGTTCTAAATCATTTTTGTACTATGGTTATTTTTTCTTAGGTGGAGAATTTATCAGACCATACAATCGGTACTCACTTCCATTCCATTTAAATTCCATGTGTTTTTTTGTAGGTTGGTAGAGTAAGTCCCTAACAATGCTAACCAGTCGACGCCTAATACCATGCCTACTTCCTTGAGGCATAACAGTTGAGCTATAGGTGTAAGTTTTGTATTTGCAACGACGCCTTATGACATTTTCTCACTTCTTTTACATGCTGATCAGCGATAGTTGAGGTTTTGGGTCCTTTTCCAGGGAACACAAAAAGATTAAGTTCCTTTCCCCTGTTGATATCAATCAAATTATGGGTACTTCCATAATCTACTAATATTATGATGTCCTTATTATTAATTGTCCCGGTAAGTTGTAATCTCTTTGGCCCTGACTTCCTTGATACTGTTACTCGAAATATGAGTTGTTCATCTTTAAGGTTGTCGCAACTTCTCAACTGAGGTGGAATATATTTCTTTATGAGTGATTGGATTTCCTTCTATTGGGTGTAATATGTATTATATGTCTCTAACTCTTCTTCCTTGCAAGATTGTTAAATACATGTAATTGTCACAACTGATACTTCAGATGAACTTGTGTCTGCATCAAAATTAGATGTATCTTCTTTTGTTGGAAACTGCACTTATTTTCAATTTATCATTTCGCAATTTGTTATGTGATTGGTTCTGCATTTATGACCTTAAATCCAATCTTCTCCACATCGATGACAAGTATTCTTCTTGTTGTTGTTGTCCCTGTCAGAGCGACTAGTAAATGTTTTTTACCCTTTTTCAACTTCATAGCCATATGACTGAGATTTATTGCATTGATGACTGGGTGACCATATATCTTCGCAATATCTACATTGTGTCTCTTATTGTCATAAATATCCCTTTTCAAGGTTCCCTTGTCTTGATGTTTTAAACTTCTCTTCAATAATGTTTTCCTTGCGCCTGGCCTTATCCAGGTTCAAGAAATTATGTAATTCTAACTCTTCTCTTATGTATGGTTTAAGCCCATATACATATGTTTGGAATCCTTGACCATCTGTTTATTCTGGTACCCTCGTCAGTAATGCTTCCAATTCGTAGGTGTATTCTTCCACGCCGCCTTATTGTTGTAATCTAGTGATTTTGGCGAAATAGTCATTCTCTGTCACCTCTTCAAATTTTTTGAAAAAAATAATTTTTTAATGTGTTCCGCCATCAAACTTGAGTAACTCCAATTTGGGTCTCCTATCAATTGCATTGTAGTTCAGTATGATTTATGATTATTGTAATCTTTATGATATTTTGGGATTCCCACTTTGAAAGAATTTGATTGATGATTACTGATATCGGATGAATCATGACATGAGTGATCTCCCTTTGATGAATCGACATTTTTAGAGGTGTCTTTATCCTTGAAGTATTCCATGATTTTATCTATCCCTTCTTTGAGGCTCGTTTTCATTTCCTTGTGTGTCGTCCTCCTTTCTCATGTGATTGCTCACAGCAGCAAATTCATATTGACATGTCGTGATAGCCCTTATTTTCCTTCTTATAACTCTACTTCAAATTGATCCAATCTGGAGTTTAGAGCTTCAATAATTTTCGAATCCGAGGCTTGGTCTTTTTCCAATTTTTTCAATCAGTCCTTCATTTCTACCATGGATCTAGTGCGCGATGGAATCTTGTTGTGAAGGTCTAAACATTATTATTATTATTATTATATTTAATAAGATTATTATTATTATTAAATATATTATTATAATAATAATATTATGGTTTTTTTTTAAAATATTAATAAAAATATTTTATAATAATAATACTATTATTATAAAATATACTATTATTTTAATAAATATATTTTATATAATAATACTATTATGATAAAATATATTTTTTATTAACTTTTTTTTGTAGGGTTGACATGGGAATGAGGAGGGATGCATGCAAGACAAGAGGAAGAGAAACTATGAAGTGGAAGAGAGTGGGAGGTCACAAGGTGGGGACAGAGTGAGGGGATAGCAAGGCGGTGCAAAAAGTGATGGGAGGAAGAGTAGACGTGAGGATGGAGAGGAGAAGGAGACGGGGTTGTGTGCAGAGAGATAGAAGGGGGATGTGAGCTCGTGGATATGTAGAGAACTGGGGTGAACTGGGGTGCAGTGGATGTGTAGATGGGAAGGAGTGGATCTGATCAGGGATGATTTTAAGGAGCCATACTTATTTAAAAGTGTATAAATGTTGGCGAATATTACCAATTCTTAAAACACCAACTATAAAATGATTGGCGATATTTTTCAAAAAATATTTTAATTTCCAAGGATTTTATATCATTTATATAAAAATTTGGCGATTTTTAAGGTGAAAAAATTTTACCCCATCAAAATTGGGCGAAATGGGGCTTCAAAAAATGCAAAATGGCGAATCTTTTTTGGGAGAAAAACATGGAAAAATAGCCCATTGGGCTAAAATTCGCCCCTAAAATTATTCCTGGATCTGATTCTAATCCCACCATAATGACCGAATCCGGTGTTGAAGAAAATAAAACATGCTTATGTAAATATGAATAATGAATCAGTGTTGAATGGTGATATAGATTACAAAGATGGCCCGCTTAAATATAGTTTGGTCTTGCATATTGAGGAGTCGTGTCCTCTTACTTTTGGTATTTAATATTTATTATTATTATTAATTATTAATTACTTATTATTTAATGGGTATTAATGTTTGTCATTTGATATTTTTATTTTCGTAACACTATCATATACACTTTGCAAATATTGAATAAAAAATGGCGGTATACTCCATTGTGGAAATTGCAGATTCCCTCAAGAATAAAACTTTTCTTTTGGATGGCATTAGAGTTGAGGATTTTAATGTGGGATAATTGGGTTTAAAAGAGATTGACAATGCCCAAGTGTATGTATTCTATGCAAGGCTGAAAATAAGACCATGGACCACCTTTTGGTTCACTGTGTTTTCACTCAACAAGTTTGGACTTTGATCATAAGTGAATTTCAAATTGTTCACTAGTGTAATCATTAGTCATTGATTGAATGCTTTCGAAGTTGGGTTCATGGTGTTTTTAACTTCAAGGAATTTCATGCTTATATATGTTTGGAGGTTTGGAAACAACAGAATGGAGCTTTATTTTAAGGGAAGCTCAAGACTGTGATGGAAGTTAGCTTTAGATCCATTGGGGGTGTATAAAGAAATCCACAAGGATAAGGATGGAAATCAAGTTTCCACATATCAAATTGTAAGATTGGAGAGCCCTATTTTGAATTATGAATACAGTGAGGTATTTTGATGGGTTGCACATGATAATGGTCTAAAGTGTGGAATGCTTATCTTAAAATAAAGATTCATATGCATTCAAGTTGAAGCTTAATGTAGGTCAAGGAATCAACCCAAAAGGTGAACGATTGGCTTTGTGGACGCTGCTACTTTTTGGCTCATCACTCATCTTCTCATATTTAGGAAACATGATATCCAAGGGTAATCATAGGTTGGGATCTCCAAGAGTGTCAATTGCAGGTGGTCTCGCTAGAGGGTTGGAAGCAGAAAATCAAAAGTTTACAGGGTCGACTTGAGGAGATTTATTTTCCTCACATATTCATAGAATTCAATTGAGTTGTGAACAATCTCTCAAAGCAATCATTAGTAGGGTTGGAAGCACAAAATCAAAAGTTTACAGGGTCAATTTGAAAATATTTTTGTTCTTCACGTATTAAAAGAATTCAATAGTTTCCAACAATCTCTCAAAGCAATCCTTCACCTAAAGGATCCATATATTATGAGATTATGAAAGACTTAGTGGTCATCTCGGATGGCTCAATCCCAATATATTAATTTATCCTTGGTGATAGTTAAGGTTTTCTAGTGCTCAAAATGTTGAGTCTTATAATATTTCAAATAAGTATGTTCAAAGTCGAGTTTTAGAGAATGTTCTATAGAGCAATTTTTGTTGTCATGTTATTTCCTCAATACGGGGTTGTTATTTAAATAGTGTTTGTGCTATTCATGTAGTTTGAAGGAAGGTTAGAAGGATTAGTGTGTGATATAATTTTATGCAAAAGCTATGTAGTGAAATTTTGTTCTCAATGCAAGACTAAGAATGCAAGCTATATATATATATATATATATATATATATATATATATATATTCAAAATAAATGCAATTGTAACCCCAAGGATAAAAGATATACCATTGATAACACCACTTTTTTATTCTGAAATAGTTTTTATGCAAAAATATAAGCTTTTATAACAACTCTCTTTTTAGGTATAAAATTTTTGACAAGTTATATAATGTTGTCTGAGATTTATGAAAAATAAATATACCCATGAAATTTTAACTCAACCAAATTGTCAATCATACCCTCAATGCTTCCAAATTATCAACAAAGTCTTTTCTAGCAAGGCATAATTTTAAATGATCAACATAGTCTTTTGGTTATTCGAACTTTGTTGTGAAAAATGAAATTAGTTCTTCAAATTCTCAATTATGTAATTATAGTACATGGCATCAAATGTATTACACAACCAATTACACAAATTTCTTTTTCCCCGTAAAATATATCATAGGTCAAATTTTATTAAATCCATAACCATATTGTTCATTGGATTTAATAAAACCTTTACACAGTCAACACATGTAGATTGTGTTCCAACATAAACATTCATCAAGACTCCTTACAAAATTTTCAGCAAAGCTTCCCAAAAGGAATGTGCTTATATAGAAAGCTCAAAAAGTTACCTAGAAACCTATTCGAAAACAAAAATAGACAAAAATCTGTTATGATTATTAATCCTCCCTTGACCAAAATTGTCTATTAGATTAATTTAGCCTAACTTAAGAGTTTTAATTAATAAATTAAGTCCACTAGTACAATTGGGTAAACATGGCCTAATAGGGCTGCATGTACCAGTTACTAGAGTGTGGGGAACACTACTAGAGGTTAACTGACACTGACTACACTTGCATGCATCAGTTTAGGCACCTCCTAGACCAATCCCTACATTTTAGAAGCCATTGGGAGTCTCGGCACCAACCTTCTTCAGTCAGCTGGAGTTGGAACTAGTTAAGCTTAGTTAATTTCCAGTTACATTCAGTTAGATCACAACCATTTCAGTTAACGCTAGTTATGCATGGTTGCATGTGGATTATGCGTCTTTGCTCACCTACCACTTCAGTTAGACTGAGTTAACTGTTTATTACTGATTGTGTGAGTTGTTTAGACATCTGGAGTTAACCATTTGGACTACGATATTGTTTGAGACATCATAAGTTGGCTAGTAATTTAGGTACAGTCACATCCAATTGGTAGATTTGAATTCTTCCTTATGTAAACTATTGTAACACCGGATTTAATTAATGACAATGATACTGTAATTACCTTAGCTATACTCATTTGTTTCTTGCGTGGTTTGTTTTGTTCAGTGTGTATCTTCATTCTCCTTTTACCACAACAATAATATTTGACTCATTGCTTGAAGATCTAAATGGCACAACAATTTTAACATGGTATTAGAGCCATTTCAAGCAAGCTTCATGTATGTATGCTTTCCATTGAACACCAGAAGCAGTTGGGTTTCCACATAAGTCCCACAAAGGGTACCTTGCTTACTCTGAATTTATTCAGAGTGGCGGTGCGGGCGTGACGGACCCTGAGAAAGTGTTTATGTCGAGAGGGAAGGCATGATTCTAACATAGTTCAAATTTTTTTGGTTTTGCATTGATATGTTGCAATTTCAACTTCATATGGATTTGATATTATCAGTTCCTCTTCTTACTCCATCCACAAGAGCTTCAAAATGGAAGTTGAAAATGATTTCATCTGTAAAGAGTCAAGGTCTCTATGAGGTATCTATTGGACTTGGTAAAGAGTCTTATAAATATGAGAATGACTGGATAAATGACGGTGATAGAGCTTATGGAACAATATGTGAGGCCTTTTCTCCAAGCTTGCACTACCTTATTGATTTTACAAAATACCCAAAGGATCTCTGGACAAAACTAAATAGAACCTTTGGGAAGCACAATGAAGATTATTATAGCATTTTGGAGAGCACATTCAGAACCACAAGAGTTTTTTATTCAAAAGTCTTAGCCTCTACTCTCTCTGATGAAGTTGTTCAAGATGAAGAAGCATAATCTTCCACATAGTCAATTCGAATTGAAGAAAGTCTCCTTGGAGTGACTCCTTCTCCTACTACTCTGGAAGCTGATATCTCATCTTCTCATATGGTTGATCCAAAAGAAGCCATTGGAATATCTGTTGTTGAAGAAAAAATCTCCTTCCATTCTATGTAAAAATTCTCCAGTGATTCTTCTATTATAAATTTTGTGCATAGTTTACCGATGATTGCTCTAGAAAAGGGAGATGAATTTGATTTCTCCATCTCTAATGATGTTTGTTGGTGTTCAGATAAGTAATTCTTTGGATATTTTGAAAATAATATCAGATTGTAGGAGTGATCCATTCACTCTCATTGATCTAGAGTTTCCAAGAAATTCCTACATGATTGCATGCGCCGATACTCAAGGTTTTGAAGAAAGAGAAAATTATGCATCTACCATCTCGGTGGAGCACACTCTTTGATCTGATATGAACCTATTTGGATCCGGTATGATCTTATTTGGATCTGATATGATATTACTTGGTTCTAGGGTTCAAGAGCTTTCAGTATTGCTTGTAGTTGTTCTCATCAATTTTGGTGTGACTCAATCAAGTACCAAAAATCTTTTTCAAAATTGATGCCGGGGATTTGATTTCATTCCACACTTTTGGATCTGATATGGACTTATTTGGATTTGATATGATCTTATTTGGATCTAATATGATATCATTTGGTTCAAGTTTTAAGTTCCAAGAGCTTTCAGAGATGCTTATAGCTGGTGTGACATATCAAGTTCCGCAAGTCTCCTTCAAATTTGTTGTTGGAGATTTGATGTTAATTTCCTCTTATGAGTTTGCTGATATTTTATTTTGTGAATCATTGATTATTTCTGAAGCTGTATTAGATTATGGAGCTCAAGCAGTCGCTATCCACGGTCCCAGGGCTTCTCTACCTATATATTTGATCACATGCTCATCTCCTCACAGAACTAGTAAAGTTGGAGACATTCTGCATCCGCTTGGACACTTGCTCCTAACACTTGGGGTTGGTTTTACCTCACATGGATTCAGGTTCTTGGGTGTTCCTCACATGGTTAAAATTCTCAAGAACTTTTTACCTTTCATCAATTGATTTCAGCTGCTCTACATGGGTCCAATTTTCATCATGCAGCTATTTATATTTCTGATTCAGTTGAGTTATTCTTCTTCCAAAGAGGAAAATTCCTCCAAACATAATCACTTTGTTTGGATTCAGAGATTCACATGCACAAATTCAGGATGTTGCTGCACAGAAGAACCAGAATACTGCATTACTGCTGCAAATTGCAACAAAATATTTTGCAAGTTTTTAACTTGTATTTCCTGATTTCTGCTTATCTTGAGGGGGAGTTTTTCCCATGAGATTTTCCCCTGTTTCCTCGGTTGTATTAAGCAGCATTATGTCTTTTAGATTGTATATGGGTGACTTATGGCCTTTTTGTCAGGGCCCACAGTTATCCAAGTTAATATTCAGGGGAGGTATTAGGATTATTAATCATCCCTTTATCAAAACTGTCTATTAGATTAATTTAGCCTAACATACAGGTTTTAATTAATTAATTAAGTCCACCAGTATCATTGGGTCCACATGGGCTAATGGGCCACATGTACCAGTTACTAGAGTGTGGGGAACACTGCTAGAGGCTAACTGACACTCACTACACTTGCATGCATCAGTTTAGGCGCCTCGTAGACCAATCCCTACATTTTAGGAGCCACTGGGAGTCTCAGCAGCAACCTCCTTCAGTGAGCTGGAGTTGGAACTAGTTAAGCTTAGTTAATTTCCAGCTACATTCAGTTAGATCACAATCTTTTCAGTTAGTGCTAGTTATACATGGATGCATGTGGATTAAGCGCATTTTCTCACCTTCCACTTCAATTAGACTGAGTTAATTGTTTATTACTGATTGTGTGAGTTGTTTAGACATCTGACGTTAACCATTTGGACTCTGGTATTGATTGAGACATCCTGATTTATCTAGTCAGTTAGGTACAGTAACATCCAATTGGTAGATTCGAATTCTTTCATAATGGATTCGAATTATTCCTTATTCAAACTATTGTAACATCGGATTTAATTAATGACAATGATATTGTAATTCCCTGAGCTATACTCATATGTTTCCTGTGTGATTTGTTTTGTTTAATGTGTATCTTCATTCTCCTTTTACTGCAACAATAATATTTGACTCATTGCTTGAAGATCTAAATGGCACAACAATTTTAACAAGATCCTGAAAGTACCCATTTGTCATGGGTAAAAGAACTAGAAAAATGGAGGTCTAGGGTCCAACTCTTTATGATATCATTATTGATACCCTAGACAACCAAATATCCATCTGTCACAGCCACAATAATGCACCTACTTTTTCGTGTGGTCTTATTGAGCATGCGACATCGTCTGGAAGCGTTCCAAGAGTAAGACCAACTCAAACGCACTCCAACGACCTACCCCTAACCTACAGAAACATTTCCTTAACATTGTATCATTTTAACACTTTACTTATTAACTGTTATAGTACTAGTGTTACCAGCATCAGCCGATGTCCGAGAAATTGCGATATTTCAAGGACGCCGATTTTTCAGCAAAAAATCGCCGAAAAGACCGACCTGATTTTTTGTCGAAAAAAAAATCGCGAGTCGATCGAAAAAATCGGTTGTCGCGGACTGTGGAGGAAAAAAGGGTTTTTAAGTCGATTTTTTTATTTTGTTTTGGTCATTTGCTCACTGCAGAGATAGAGAGGAGCGCTGGGGAGACCAGGAACACTTTCTTTGGGTTTAAGGACGGATTTGTTCACTTGCATGGGATGAGTAGGTTGAAATACCACCTTGCACAAATAGCAGGGCATGATGTGAGTCCCTGCAACCAAACAACCCCATAACTCATTGCTAAGGCCATAGAAGCAATTCAGGAAACTGGGCTAAAGAAACAATACAAGGAGGCCGTGAGGAAACAAATTGCTTCAAGATCCGGGTCCGCAGCAGGAGTGGAGGCTAGTGGGACTAGTCCAGATACTGATACCCACTCCACACAGCAGTCCACATCGTCTTTCATTGTATCTTCAAGATGCAATTCTAGTGGACAACCTTCTATAAGGTCCATGGTGAAAGTAAAGGAAGAAGCGGATGTACACAAACTTATTGGTCGATGCTTGCTATGGAGCGCCATTCTATTTAACTTTGCAAAAGAACCCGTTGTATGTGTCCTTGTTTGAGGCGGCTGCTATAGTTGGACCAGGGTTTAAGCCCCCTAGTTATGAGGAGTTGAGAGGGCCCATCCTTCAGGATGAAAAGGTTGATTGCACTCACAAATTGGAGGAGCTTCAAAGATCATGGGACTTAACAAGATGTAGTGTGATGTCGGATGGTTGGACCGATATGAGGGGTAGGACACTCCTCAACTTCTTGGTTCATTTCCCCAGAGGGACTATGTTCATGCGATTTGTGGATGCATCTGCACATGTCAAAGATGCGGCTTTACTATGTGGCTTGTTGGATGAGTTCATCCAAGATATTGGGCCACAACATGTTGTCCAAGTGATAACCGACAACGCTGCGAACTATGTAGTTGTTGGTAGGATGCTCATGGCCAGGTATCCTACACTATTCTGTACTCCTTGTGCCGTCCATTGCCTTGATTTGATCTTTAAAGGGTTTAGGCAAAATTGATTGGATCAAGGATACGATTGATTCGGCACGGAGCATCACAAAATTCATATACAACCATGCAGCGATGCTTAGCTTGATGAGAAAGTTCATAGGTAACAAAGAGTTGGTGTGTCCTACCATCACAAGCTTTGCCACTGGCTTCATTTCTCTTCAGTCACTCTTGAATTCTATGTGGGACTTGTAGGCGATGTTATTTTCACCAGAGTGGCGTGCTTTATCATTTAGCACTACACCAGAGGGGCAAGCCACATTCAGGCTAGTTGCATATGATGAGAGTTTTTGGGGTGCGGCAAAGGAGGTGTGCACCATCACCGAACCTTTGGTAAGGATTCTCTGCATGGTTGATGGAGAAAATCCCGCAATGGGCTACCTATATGAGTCCATGGATATGACCAAAGAATCCATCAGTGCTTGTTATGAGGATAAAGGAGATAAAGGGCAAGAGAGACGACATATGATATGGGCGGTGATTGTGCGATGGAACCACCCACTCCATCGCCCCATTCACAATGCAGGGCTATACCTCAACCCTGCATTTGTTTACTCCTATGGCTTTAGATTTGATGAAAAGGTTATGTCTGGATTCTATGAGTGTGTCCAGAGGATCGTACTTGGTGCAGCTGAGCGTACACAGCGTTTCCAGGTGTTGGAAATGTATAAAAGAGCCACAGGATTATTTCGGTTGATATAGCAATAAATGACAGGACCAACCTAATGCCAAGTAAGCTTCACCTAGTTTCAAACTTTCAACTTTCAAGCTTAAAATTTCATTTCCTCTTTCTAATTCTTTGTTTTAAATTTTATTTTTCGTTTCTCACGTTTATTCTATTCATAATTTCATTGTAATACCTAGTGGGAGAACTATGATAGTTGTGTACCCATTCTACAAAGGCTTGCCATTCGAGTGCTCAACCAGACATGTAGCTCTTCTGGATCCGAGCACAACTTGAGTGTTTGAAAAAGTACACTCCAAAAAGCGCAACAGGTTAGAGAATTTCAAATTCATTATATAATATAAATTATTAAATTTTAATTTATAGATTTATGTCACTTTACCTTCTAATTTATGCATTATAATTTATAAATTAGGAATTTAATATTTAATATTTATGATCCTCCTCCATGTTGGATACTCAACGCCTTAATGATTTGATCTACGTCCAGATTTGGTCTACGTCCACTACAATCTCAGGTTGTGGGTGAAGTAGTATGAGAGAAAAGTTGATGCGATGTCCATTTCATTGGGATGAGATTGACACCACTACTGCATGGAGGGCAGAATGTGAGAAACATGTTATGGAGGTAGCCCCTGATTGGCTAGAGGATGATCATGGTGATACTCATACAGAGGCTTTGGATGAGTATGTTCCAGTTCCAAAGGAGTTTCACACTGGTTTTAGGAGTGTGCCACAGTGAGAGCTAGAGGGAGATAGACCCGGTAGTAGCATTGGCAATAGTACTGGTAGAGGAACGGGACTAACTCCTCGACCTTCTCATTCTTTAGGACATCAGCGCCGACCACCTTATCCAATTTCTAGAGGACATCATTTTGCAGGTTCTTCTTCTAGAGGACGTCAGAGTCCATTACGAGGCCCACGAGCCTCAAGAGCACCTACTTCTAGTTCTAGAGGAAATGCCATTTGCACAGCGATTACCTTTGCCTGTAAAAGGGGTAAAGGGAATTTATAGTTTATTTACTTTATTTCATTGTAGATGACTCATGAGTCATGATGATTATCATGAGATACATTTGTTATATTTTATATCACTAAAGATTCATGAACATCATCCATTTTTTATGCGTGATGTATCTTTAAACATCTTATATATCTTATATATAGATTTTCTTTCCATATTCATGTGGCAATGTGTTTATTTGATGTTATTGTTGCTTTAGATGTTTAAAAAATTGGAAAAAAATGAATATTTTTTTATTTTTTAAGTTGGACAATTTTTTCTTGATGTTTTGCCAAGATATCCCAAAACGATGTTTCCTAGAGCCTGCCGATTTTTTCCCCGCACCGATGTTTGCAACACTGGTTATTACCCACACTTCGTCAATTTTCATTATGCAACGCAATCAAGTAAAACACAACACAATGTAAAGGTGGAGTTGCCAAACCGGCCTACCCCGCTAACTTGTATTATAAGAACAAATTACAAAAGTGGAATTGCCACAAACCAGCAGAGCTTCGGGTGTGTTCCGAACTAGCTGCCACACCTCTGTTACCAAAATACACCAAGTTGAGCTGACCCCTCAACGGGCGTCTAGCTTTCCAGTCTATCGAACTTCACTAACCCCTGTAGCTATCATCAATTGTCTTCTGGGTTGAACTCGTCTGGGAGCACTGGTTTGCCAAACTAGCGCTCCTCTCCGCAACCAATGTGTTTTTTGAGTAAAGCCTCTCTTAGCGACTTTGTTGTGTTTGAGCTTGGAAACCTCCACAGCTCGTCTGCATTAGCGAATTGTCACTTGTCCAACTTTACTTGGATTTGATGTCATCTTCCAATGTTGCGTCGCGACTTTATAGCGTCAAGTGGTAGGCACTTCTCCAAGGTGGGCATGCTAGCTGTGGAGGTTCACGTGTCTCTCCCAGGGTTCACTTCCTTCCACATCCCGCGCTCGCTTCGCTTTGCCAATGGCATTGTTGTTGGGCGTCGGGCGCTCCTCTACAAGGTGTCTTCCATCAACGTACTCCAAGTCTGGACATTGTCGTTTAGGGGCGCGCCTTCCAACGAGTGCTCAGTCCAACGGGCCCCTCTAACCGAGCACTCCCATGAGCGCGTCACCCGGGCGACCTAGGTGGTTGTCGAGCACACTCCAAGGGACACACCTCCGTCGTGTTGCGTCATTCCTCCGTCTTTCTCAAGGTGTTCCCATTCCATCAACGTGCACTCAACTCAAGCATGCTACCAACCAACGAAGTGCCAAGGTGCCGCACACTTGGACTTGCCAAGCTCCAAGGGGTGAGCACAGGCTTCATTTGTAGGAGCGCGTCCTTGCGAGGCCAACGCGCTCCTCAAGTGTTTCGTCACTTGGCCAAGGCACCACTTGTCAAGTTGTCCTGCCCACATAAGCACCCAAGCCAGCCTCTTGGACATGAAGGTGTTGTCGAGCACATGGCTGTAACACCCTCATCATATAGGATACCTAGTTTTTATCCACATGGGTGTCACTGTCCCTTGTATATGTTGATATGATATATCAATAAAAAGTACAGGCAGCAGATTTCATCATATAAAGCCCTAAGAATGGTCTTAGATCCCTCATCATATAGTAAACCCAATTTTATCCACTTGGGTGTGACGGTCCCTCGTATATGTTGGTATGATACATCAATAAAAAGTACAGTTAGGCAGCAGATTTCATCATATAAAGGCCTCAGAAAGATATTCTTCAATGGTCTCCTTTTGGGAAGCCAATCTATCACAAGTAAAGAATCTCCAAGCACTTGATTATTGTTAACACCAATATGTACAACAAGTTTTGAAATCATTAATGCTGCATAGCTTGCTGTACAAATATTTGCAGAGAATTTGAGGCAGTGTTTATCCGATAAAAATAAGAGACCACCTGTAGCCCCCTGGTTGGACGGCCTTGTGCTATTCCATCCAAATAATACCATGGCTTGCCCTTGTCGATCTGTTCAGCAAGAGAATTGTTTCTGATCCTGTTGGTGGCTTATTGTGGAAGAGAATTGTGTCTGATCCTGTTAGTGGCATATTGTGGAAAGTGCTTAAGGTTTACAAGCCATGCCCCCCAAACTACGTACAAGTCTTACACATCTACGTATGGCTATTACACAACTATGTACAATGTACTAGTGTCTTAGTGTCTTTGAAGATTTAACTACACTAAAGCCACAACCAGATGGTATTAGTTGCAATTACTGTAGCACAAAAGCAAAGTCTATTACAATTTTTTACACAACCAGACGGTATTAGTTGCAACTACTGTAGCACAAAAGCAAATTCTATTACTGAAAAGTTTGTGATTGAGTGTTCAGCATTTTCTCAATGTAACAAGGTTGATGTTGTTTTAGTCTAGCTCTAACACTTTTGTAGCATTCAAGTCTAATTTTACCGAAAAGTTTGTGATCCGAGTGTAACCATTTTCTCACATAACACGGTTAATGTTGTTTTAGTCTAGCTCTAAAACTTTTGTAGCACAACTGCAAAAGTCTAATAATGAAAAGTTTGAGATTGTGTAAACATTTTCACAATGTAACAAGGTGGATATTGATGGTCTACTCCAATCAAATTATATCTTGTATTAGAAATAGAACTCCAATCTACTTGTAGAACTCCAATCTAATTATGTACATGTGCAACTCCAACCTAATAATTATGTCTCGGATAAGAAATGGAAAACATCAATATGGGATTCGACGTAATTTTGTCATCGACAACCATGCTTTATATATGCCTATCAGCGTAGTTTTAAATTTTTCAAAATGTCCGTTTATTCTTCAAACATCTCCAAGAGTTCCATGAACTCCTTCAAGCATCTCTACGAGCTCCGTGAACTCCCTCGTTAGTAATCACACATTCACAAGTTTTTGCCGCTCACTTGGAAGAGCTTTTGACAATGGCATGGGTCACCTATTAGAGCATCCTTGATGATAAAGGTGAAGACTCCGGTAGTCAAATTTTTTAATTAAAGTTTAATAAACCACAGAAATTTATAACCAAACCAAATCAGCCCTGGTATACAGAGAAATTTATAACCAAAACAAAGCAGCCCTAGTGTAAAGGTGAAGAATCTCAATGGGCAGATTTGTTATTACAGAATTTAAATGACATTGTTGACAGAGATGGGATTCGACGTAATATTGTCATCGACAACCATGCTTTATATATGCATATTCAGCGTAGTTTTAATTTTTCAAAATGTCGGTTTATTCTTCAAACATCTCCAAGAGTTCCATGAACTCCTTCAAGTATCTCTACAAGCTCCGTGAACTCCCTCGTTAATAATCACACATTCACAAGTTTTTGCAGCTCACTTGGAAGAGCTTTTGACAATGGCATGTGTCACCTTTATTAGACAGCAAATTGACACTAAGAGGTATACCCAAATTGGAGCATCCTTGATGATAAAGGTGAAGACTCCCTTAGTCGAATTTTTTAATTTAAGTTAAATAAACCAGAGAAATTTATAACCAAACCAAAGCAGCCCTGGTATACATAGAAATTTATAACCAAAACAAAGCAGCCCTGGTGTAAAGGTGAAGAATCTCAATGGGCAGATTTGTTATTACAGAATTTAAATGATAGTGTTGACAGAGATTTATGCCATCGTTGTCATTGAAATTCAATGCGTTAATATGAAAAGACCAACCAAATTTGAAATGCGTTCTTGTCTGACCTGATAGCTATATGATATAATTAATTCACAACAATTTAATATAAAAACAAAGGATGGAAAATATAATGATTATTAGCTAATGTCTGTATATTTGCAGTAGACAAGATAACTTCAACAAAATGTACAGTTGGTGGCCGTTCATAGCCTGCAATCATGAACGTCAAAATGAAACAAAAAACAAAAAACTTGCTGCCTTGCCCTGAATCCATTGATATACTGCGATATGGTGTCATGGCGATACATTTCTCAAGACTTGGAAAGTAGAGATCAAAACTTTAATCCATCCGCTTTGCCTTCGTACAAAATTGTTGTGCGATCACCGGGTCATCAATTTTATTGTGTTTTCACAATGAAGTCGCACAGATGACAGACACACACAGCATCAGAAATAGAATTCTCGAGATGGCCTTTATAGACACTGATGCTGACTTCAGTATAATTTCATGTTTCTCCTGCACGATAGGTGCTGACAAATATATTTCATCACAGTTCCTCAAATTCAGACCAACTGCATTTAGGCCTCCTATATCTGGATCCACACACAGCCCAGAATTGCCTTTCAATTGAAGTTTGCTTCCCATTCTACCAACGAATTCAGCAGAGAAAGGAACTGGTCCTGCCAGCTGGTTTCCGCTCAAATCCATGTTGTAGATGCCAGTAAGACGACCGAAACTCCTAGGAATGGCACCCAAGAGCTCATTGTTATCCAAAGCCAAATAAGTGAGATTCTTTAATGTACCCAAAGTGTCAGGAATCCTCCCAGCGAGTCCTGCATTTGAGAACCCAATACTTTCCAACCCGTCTAGTTTGTCCCAAAAGTCCGGTATCAATCCACCCAATGGATTGCCGCTGAAATGAAGATCGATCAAACCTGGCATTCTTCTGAGAAACAACGGAATTCCTCCAGAGAAGTTATTATAGCTGAGATCGAACATCAGCAATCCACCCAACCGCCCCAACCCATCTGGGACTATGCCACTCAAATTATTGAAGCTCAAATCCAGTTTCGAAAGCTTCTCAAGTGCTCCGAGCTTTTCAGGAAGTTGCCCAACAAGTCTATTTCTGCTCAAATCCAATATAACCAAATCCTGAAGCTCACTTACATTGCTGGGAATCGAACCGTTGAATAAATTCCCACTGAGAACAAGCTGTTGAAGTCCTTTCAACTGCCCAATCTCGGCAGGAAGAGCTCCTCCAACATTTGTACCAGTTAAAATAAGTCTCTTGAGTCCCAAAAGTTTGCCAAGATCGACGCTCAAGACTCCATACAGTGAAGGATTATCTTGAAAAACGAGCTCGTTAAGATGCCTTCCTAGAGTCCAAATATATGGAGGAATAAGGGTGACTTCGGCATCCGAGGTGAAACATTTATAGAAGAAAAGCTTCCTCAGACGAGGTAACTGTAAAATCGAAGGGCTGAAGGATGCATTCCTGCCACAAGAGGGATTATTAGAGAACTCCGACACCCATCCAAGATTAATTTCTACGATGTGCCATTGCTTGTCATCTTTGTCGATGTCACAGACTATTCCGTGAGGTCCACCCGTGCACAGATTATCTGGGTACGAGGATTTCCAATCTACTTCTGGATTAATGGCTTCCAGAACTTGGTATACTGCTGCTTCTTCGTTGCTATCCAATGCAGGTTCACCATAGTTCTCTGCAAGGGCATGGGCTATGAAAGCACTGATAAGGATATGAAATAGCATCGCTCGAATACAGATCTTGCAAATGCGGAGAAGAATCAGCGTCTGGAGATACATTTCCATGGCCTGGAACAAGAATTCGGAACAGCCAAGAGGAAGAGTAATGCGAAGAAGGAATTGGGAATACTTCGGTGTGGTCCTTCGAAGGAATATGAATAGGAGAATAAATCAGATGAGAGGTGTGTGGTGTCCTTTTTGTGGAAAGGGACAGACTGGCTGGCATGGTGGAATGGCGACGGCGCCGCTCCGTATCAGTTTTCCTTTTACTGCGCCGGCTTTAAGCTTGCAGACGTGAAACTTGCCGCCGGGCCCTGAAAACGGCGTTTGAGAGCAACTTGTCGGCCCTCGGTCACTACAGGTTGAGGACCCCTCACGAATGAGTCACGATCATTTCTTCCTGTTAAAGCTTTACCGGACAGGTCACAGTGGTCCAAATAAACGAGAACCCTAAATTAGGGTTTGATGGCCATTTCGCAAGTTAAATTCCCTGACGAAACAGCCCTTTAGATTGGCGGGCCTTCATGTCCAAAAGCAAATGTCAGACCATGGGCGAAACTCGAGGTCTCACCGAATTTGATTCAGAGCATGGACGAAATTAGGACCCGGTTTCGACCGATCAAAATGTTACAAACTAGGGCCCCGGATTGTTATTTTTTTGTTTATAAGAAAAAGAAAATGCACTGAGAGGTGAGACTTTTTACCCAAATTGCTTGTCAGGAACCATATTGACCTGTATCCAAAATAAGAATACTGTTTAAACCTTCAATGATTTCAAAATAACTACCCTAGTAAACCATTCTAAGAAATCTCATATATGCCAAAAGAAAAATCCTTTCAATAAACTTCATCATTGATCTTTAATTTCTAAAAGCAAACCTCTAATTTGATGTCAAAATTGGAAAATTATAATCATTTAGCCGTCAAATTCCATCGGTATTTGCCTCGAATCCTCGATCTTTAATTTCTAAGAGCAAACTTCTAATTTGATGTCAAAATGGGAAAATTATAATCATTTAACCGTCAAATTCCATCGGTATTTGCCTCGTAAGGAAAGTATAGATTTGTGACCTTCGGGTTCATATGTCCGATTCCGGAATTCTGCACAGTAAGACCGTTAGAATCCGTTTGAACGGGCTGTGGATAAAATCGATTCCCCCGAAGTGAGGCGGCCAAAGAATATTACTGAAAAGACTGATTGCGTGTGGCACATTTGGATCTGCGACCACTCAAGTGAAATGCGCAGACTGAGGCGGAGGTACTGTTTATACTTTCAACATTATTGAAATTGAAGTGCAGGCGTGGCCGTCAGCCATTACAGGGCGGTCCTTTTCGGCCTGCTTTTAGGCTGCCACTTTCATCATTCCGTCTACAATTCGCCGGCCCCAATGTCACAAAGCGTGAAGTCGTAACCATGAAGGCGGCACTCCTGTTAGTTATGATTGACCCTGTACTTAACCTTTACCCTGCTCCTTGCTTTTTGCGTGAGAGAACATGGCAAGACCACCCATACCAACGCCATAACCTCCTCACACGAGCCACCACGCTCGCTCCTCGTCTCAAAATTAGTATCACACAATCATCAAAGGAAAATAATAGAGATAATACCTTTGAACTTTCATATCGATCCAACAATCATACGAAAAATCTCTTCAGACCTTTGAACTTTCACATCGGGCGACCCAACAATTATGATGAAAAATCTCTCAATTAATTTTCAGATTTCTCAAACTATGGATTTGTGGATTTGTATCATATACAGTCAAATCGGATTAAAGAAAATCAGATTCTCTTGATTGGATTGATAGCTTCAATTAATTCATTCATTTTCCCTTCGGCGCTCCACATGATTTCCTGCTCTGAATCTGGATTCTGAACATCCTAATCTGTGTAAGATTTTTGCATTAAATGTAACGGTACATTGGGGAAATTCGCCAATATTTGCTGGATTTCATTCATTTCACTTGTTCTTTGTCTGGGCTATGAAGATTTAATTGCATTTATGGTTTCCCCAGAATCTGGATCGATGCTTTACTTTATACTGTACATCTGCTGCTATCGGGATTAATTTTTTATTTTATTTTCAGGATTAACTCCACGTCGATGTTGTGCAAACTCACAAGAAATGATTTATCACTAGGCCATATGCAGCGTTGGAATTGGACGACGTTTTGCCCATCACCGGGCATTTTTCCGGTCAAATATTTCTACGTCAGATCAAATGCCCAAAGAATTTTCTAATGCATTATTTTTTGTTAGTTTTTCTAAAGGCTGAATTTTGAAATGGTTTTTAAAATTCAAATTTTAATTATATATTGTATAATATTGGTGGGTTGGTTATTGGTTTGTGTTATTTTTAGTAATTGTGTTAAGTATATAATAAAAACTAATTTCTTCATTTCTTAAATTCTTTAATAAAAATTTATGAGTGAAAATATTCTACGCTCATAGTTGAAGAGTAACTCTTTTAATAAAACCTAAATTTAGTTTGAAAGGTAAAGACTAAATGAAATTCCAACCGTGAGGGTAAAGGTAAACCCTCCCTAAAATCCTCAAGCATAACATCCAAAGGTATAGATAAGAGGGACATTTCATGTCCCCAGGATTTAGATCTGGACTTCCATCAAGATAACCATTAATCCTCTCTTTTTTTTCACAGTTAAAAGACAGTTTTAATTAATAAAATTTTCTATGTTCAAATACAGAAATCTGCCCACAGTAAAACTGTTGATTTCTGTAGCCTTCCCACAGATGGACTATGGCTTTCGACATCTAGTTTATAATATATCAAAGATCTATTGGTCAAATATAAAACCAGACTTTGACGTAAGCTTGTATTGGTCAAAGTTCTTTAAAATTTTGTTATGAAACTTCATATTTTTGAAAATTAAAATAATTTTTAAAATTTTTAAAAATCAAAATTTTGATTTTTTTATTAGTTTGATGGGACATAAATTTCGAGAATAAATTTTGAACGTGCCCGCCATCACCACTTCAAGAGCATTGTATTGTTGTTGTAGGAGAATAAATTGGTTTGGCATCCACCAAGCTGAATAGAGACATGTATGTTTTGCCATTGGATTGCTTCGAGGGTTCATGGCATTTTTAGCAATTCTCTTCTTTTTCCTCCATTTCTTTTGTATCTAATAGGAATTCAAGTTCATTTTCATGATAGATATCTTCAACATTTATATGAGATGCGTGCAAAAAGGATGTATCTCTATTTCCATCAGGGTAAAAGGCTTGTATCTGAGGTTTTTCCAAAAATAACTTGTTTTCATCTTCTTTGGCAAAAGAGAAGTGCCATGGACTGTTCAGCAACTTACTGGAAAGTCCAATGTCTCCTTTCATGTAATCATTCATAATGAATTTCCATTGTTTCCAAAATGAAATTTATCCACTATTTCAAAGAGATCCTTAGCCCTCAATAACTCTGAACTATCATCTTCTTCAGGGTCGGTCTGCCACTTCCACTTCTAGTTCAAAAACTCGATAATTCAAATTGAGTTTTCATTTCATCTTTGTAAGCAACTTTATTAGCAATGCCTCCCAATGAACCACTATAATCATATACTGCCTTTAATTTGAAAGCACCACCAATGTCCTCTCTAACATCAAATGTCTCTAGTTCATTGCTTCCAGCCTCTAGTTCAACAACTTGCAAATCATGTCCACCTACCTCCTAGTCAAGGTCAAACTCATCCCAATTTCCAACACTGAAAACAACCTCCAAGTTAAGAAGAAAGGATTGTCACTTACCAGTTTTGTATTCATCATCTGTGGTATCTCTCGTCATCAAATAAGATTTATATGAGATGCCTGCAAAAAGGATGTATATTTATTTCCATTAGGATAAAAGGCTTGTATCTGAGGCTTCTGTAGAGATAACTTTTTTTCTTCTTCTTTGGCAAAAGAGAAGTGCCACGGATTGTTCAACAACTTACTAGAAAGTCTAATGTCTCCTTTCATGTAATCATTCATCTTGAGAAATGAATTGCCATCGTTTCCAAAATGAAATTTATCCACTATTCCAAAGTGATCATTGACCCTCAATAACTCTAGACTATCATCTTCTTCAAGGTCAGTATGTCACTTCCACTGCTAGTACAAAGACTCATTAATTCAAATTGAGTTCATGTTTCATCTTCGTAAGCAAGTTTATTATCAATCCCTCCCAATGAACCACCATAATCATCCATTGCCTTTAATTTTAAAGCACCACCAATGTCCTCTCTAACATCAAATGTCTCTAGTTCATTGCTTCCAGCCTCTAGTTCAACAACTTGCAAATCATGTCCTCCTGCCTCCTGGTCAAGGTCAAACTCATCCCAATCATCAGCATAGAAAACAACATCCAAGTTAAAAACAAAGGATTGTCGAGGTTGTGGCTAGATGCAATAACATGTTATGCTTTGTGAGATTGT
>LPNX010531265.1:790864-822579 GCA_001517045.1 Pseudotsuga menziesii | reverse complement strand
ATGGAGCTGTCCAATGTACTCCTTTTCTGAAAACAGTGGAGGGAAACTCCCGGAACAGGAAGCCCTAATTTTCTGATTTCTTCTGCAGAAATTCCTGTTATTGTTTCTGTGATATCTCCGAAATTAGTGATCCTCTGTGTCTAAAATTTCTCACTGAGGTAACCTCGCATGTCCCTGATCCAACACCGTAGGTTTCATCAGAATTGGTTTCACCATTTGGGATTTATGATCATTTTCCCAAGGTGACCTGTTACAGGACTGTTCAGAACAACGAAGTTGTACGGAATTCCATGTGTCACTTGTTCATCCTCTGAGTCGGACCTTCGGAACACAGAAAGTATAGTCCGTTCCCTTTCTGGAACAACTTCAGTAATTCCATTTGGACCTCTGTAGCCCAAGATATTGCAGATCTCCCTAGGTGTCATGTTTATGGATGATTTCTGGAAGAGGGTGGAGCCCTAACTTGGAGAGATTGTATCTCCCAGAATATAGCGAATCTGGGGCTGATTTTCGGATACAGTGTTCATCAGGATTTTATCTTCGGCCCTTGAAATTTTTAGTTTCTGACACTTCACCAATCTCGGAATATAGCGACTGTACCAAAACTTAGCAGTTTTAGTATTTAGGGTTTCTTCTAGCTTAGGGTCAAACTAGGGTTTGACTTTCTCGGAGTTTCACCCAACCAAATTTATTGATCCAGGTCTCTAAACTTCAGTTTTGATGAGGAGAACAATCCTATGCTGGTATCACTCAAAAATTCCTCTTTTGTAGAAATCCCTAATTTCCACATCGAAACTGAAAATGCTTGAAATTGAATTCCGCATCGACAGAAAGATGCACCCTTCAATGGAGAGTCATCCTAGCATACTTTTGCTGAAAATCTGTGGAGGAAGATACAAAAAATAGGAAGCCCTAGTTCCTGTAGCTGCACAATGTCTTCTTCTCAGGTTAGCTTTGATACCATGTTAGTTTTTCAACATTAAAGCTAGCATTATGTTAAGATCTTTTCACTGAGAGAATAACAAGCACATCAATCACATAAGCACATCACAAGAGACAGGAGACACAAAGATTTTAGGAGGGGAAACCATAAATGGAGAAAACCCCTCAACTTCCTCTAAGATAGTATCACCACAAGATGTGATCACAAAACAGTAAGATGACCTCCCAACACAACAGCAGCCTTCTGTCTTCTGTCAAGCCAAAGTATTTCCTTCTCCAAAGGTGTGTCACACTTGAGAGAGCAAGTGATGTAATTCACAAGTGATAAATAGAGAGACTCTCACTCTCTATTTATATTCTTCCATTGACTTGAAGTCCACTCAACCATGTAGGCTTAACTTACAATTACTTACTCGAGCCTACACCTTAATTAGTGTATAATAACCCAAGTGCCCCGAAACTGTGGGGACTTACCTAATGACTTGACAAGACTTGTTTACATTAATAATCCTCCCGATCGGAACATCGGGGTAAGACAATATGACTCAAATACATAATAGAAACATCCCGGAATAAACATCAGGTTACAATATATAAAATACATATAAGAATACATTCCGAAGTTACATATACATCAACAGAGATAGGGTGCATCTTCATCTTCTGTGGCATCTCTCGTCATCAAATAAAAATCACTCTGCCTATCTAAATTTCAAATATTCTCGGACATATATGATACTTCTAAAGTCTGTAATGCTATAGCAGATAACTCTCCCTGGATTGCAGACCTGCCCTAGCCACCTTCATCATTCCCTGATTCAAATCCTCTCAGTTGAAAACCATGTTTATGCAAACAATCAGTTTCCTTAAGTTCTAAATTTTCTAAGGTCTCCTGCACAACCTAGTTGTCTAAGTCTGGTGTTGTTGTGTGTGATTGACTGAGTTTGATGTTGTTGTGTGTGGTTTCTCCTTAAAGCCACCTCCAAAAATTTCCTTTAATCACTCTGCTTAATAAACATTCTACTTTTTTTTTAGAGGAAAAGACATTGAATCTTTTGAAAATTCAAGATAATAAGGAAATTAGTTACTCTCATGTCCAAAGCTCACATTGCCTTATTTATCTTTCCCTTCTTGTCTAACCTTAATAATATTACAATTTAGCATTTCAAGTAATGAACTACTATTAGAATAATTTGATTTATCCCCATTTAATATGACATTTAATCCCTCAAATCCATTAATATATTCATTGTGTATTCCCTCTCTTTCTAATAGATCCACTCCTTTATTGCCCAACTAATCCAAAGACAATGTGATAAATTTATTAATACAAAATTATGTTCAAGTTTAATAGATTCTTCAATGAGGCTATTTAATAATTTCGAAGACATAGATCCTTTCATCATGCTCCTTATCTCTTCTTTTGCACGTTGGATTGAGAATTGTTAGAATCCAAGTATGTGATCCCTTGTCATCAATTAAACATGTACTACATGCCTAGTCTTTGGTCTTTGTTTTCAAATGGCGCTCTCCAACACATGCTCACCTTTTATGTCATGGAGCGCTCCTTCCCATGTCGGAAAGTTATATGGTCGAGTGGAATTTGATGGGTAAATGCCCATCATGAGTCAATTTACCCGTCAAATGCAGCTAAGATTTTACGGAGATCGTCAAAATCTAGCTTAGAATACAGAAAACATTTTAGATTTTGATTGTTACCGGCAATTTTGACAGGTGTCCGCCATTTGAAATTCCAACCCTGGTCCCGACTAATGTCAAAGCTTAATAACTTAAGCAACGTCGACACAATCACATGGAGGATTATAAGTTATATGGCCTTATGTCAGAGATTAATAAATTAAGTAGTGTCAAAACATTTATGACGGTGGATTCAGAGCTTAAAAGCGTTGAAACGATCACGACGAAGGATTATATGAGTTTATATAATTTTTTCTTTGACATGGTTGATTATTTAACCGTAAACTTTAGAGCATTCAATGATGGAAAATGCAAAAGACCGTAGACTATCTTGGTTGACTGACTCTAATAACCCATTGGAATCAGTCTTATATCCTTAGTCTATTGAAATAGACATCCTAGAAATACTAGGACATAAAATTGTCTTATTATTCATGAAAGGCCCCTGCAAGAGAAGAACAGGTGGGGTGACTAGTGAGAGCAGAACTAGCGGGGCACTATTCAATATTTCTCTGAATACATGTGTCAGAATACAGAGTTCTCAAGAGGCAAGAGCAAAGCGGGGAGAGAACTATTCAATAGTGCTCCAACTACATGTGTCAATATACGGATTTCTCAGGAGACAAAAGAGAAAAGGTATGGCACTATTAAAAATGTTGATGTATTTGTAACTTCATAAGATATTATGATGTATATTATCATTGTATGTTGTTGTACCCCCATCGGAGATGTGTTTTTCTCATTTCGGGATGTCATTATTGTGTATGTACTTTGAGGTACAACCTCCATTGTAAGTCGAGGAAATAGTCCCCAGTGTAACATTGTAATACCCCGGTTTTAAACCCGCTTGCGTTAAAGTACATAGGATACATATGTTGTAAATATTCTTGGCGCGGAGCTATAGGCCAAGGCCCCACCATAGATTTGGTTATGTTGTGTTTCTGATTAGGAATGGTCACCAATGGTATATCGGGACATGTGGCATATATTCAATTGTGGCATCATGTAAACACACATTTTAATTAAATAACCCAACCAACTATGTTCGCAGCAACTAAATTGAGAAGGGGCATGATTCCAAAGGATAAGGAAAGAGGGATGTGAAACATTGAGTCACGGGGAAAATCTATGTGTCACCACCTCCCTTGGTTATTTCCTTTTTGTTAGTTGAGGCAGCGATTGGATGGCAGGAAGAATACTACCATGCCCATGCTTTCTCTCCTCTCCATGACATAGGGACCGTTCTGCCCACTCCCTCGGATCATGGTTGTTCGTCTTCCTCATGCAGGACGGGGATAAAATGTTTTTCCATCCATTGTGTGGGGGTTCGCCTCCTCTCTCTAGAGCTAATTGTCGGTCTGTAGTTATGTTCTTTCCATCCACACAGAGAACCAACTTCTGCCTCCACGCATTGGACTGTGTATTGTTTTCACCCATCATAGCGGATCGCAGCGGAAAATTATTGGGATTTTTCCCACTGATTGATGGGAGCGGTTTTCCCCACGCATTGTTGACTGAGTTACCTACAATGCAGCATTGGTAGAAGATCGGGGTGATTCTTCCTGTGAATCCACGCTGAGCTATGAATGTTGGCTGTGACTTTTTGACCATTTTTCGGTCTGTGTAAGTCTCGCAGCGATGGTATTGAAGATTGGTTTGCTGTGGGTTTATGTGAGTGTGTTAACTGTTGTTTTCCATGATGGCTTGACTGTGTTTTTCCCTATAAATGCTTGAATAGTTGTTTGGCTGCCTGCATGCAGCGGATTTGTCCTCGGACTATTTTGGGTTGGTGAATGAGGGCCTGAGGTGCTTGATAAACCTGGTGGGTTGAGAACCACACGGACAAAGCTATTGAGCTGGATTTCTTCTCCACAACCCCTGAAGAGCACTGGAGGGAAGATCAGGGTCTGAGGGACTGCATTGCAGAGAAGGGACTGACTTCCTTGTGTTGGGTGTGTGTGGGTGTTCTAGAATCCAGGCTGGTTCTGGTGTTTGTGTCTGCAGCTCTTTAGTGAGCTCACCAGCTTAGCATTAGCCTTTCCCAGCTCCTGGATGGCCTGATAAACCCAACTCTGTTGGCTTGGTTGATCTATTGTTCGCCTAATAAACCCAACCATGTTGGCTTGGCTGAACTGTGTACCCTTGTGGTGTTGTTACCCTTGGCTATGTGTAAGCCTGTTAGTTCCTTATTCCTTGGGGATTCATGCCCGGCTCGGTAGTGGTAGCATTGCTGAGAGATTTAGGAGCGTGCTAGCCTATGGTTGGGTGGAACGTTGCAGCGACGTAGCTGGTTGCAGAACGAGTTCTTTATAAAGATAAGTAATCTTGTCTATTTTACTTCTGCAGACCTATTTACTATTAATGATCATGATGAACATGTTGAATGCTTGTATGAATGTATGTTGCTTCCGCTGTGTATGATAAATAATCATGTATGCATGTTTTAGTTCAAAGCATTCGGTTTCAACTTTTCACCATTTTATGAGTGTACATGTTCATGGGGCTCTTAGCCCGGATGGTTAACGCCATGGTAGCGTCCTCTTCGTCGGTCAGAGGGTCGGGGACGTTACAAACATCATGTAATGTATTTTTGGAGTCTCTCTAGGATAATTCAGCCATGTTAAGGTAAGAGGTCAGACCAGTCATGTATAAGTTCATTCACTTGAACAGTATAAATAGGGAGGCGCCCTCCCTCATTTATACACACGCTCACTCACTCAAGTTCACATGAGGACAGAGAGAGAGAGAGAGAGAGAGAGAGAGAGGAGAGATGGATAACCACATAATACTTCTTCTTATTGGGTTTGATCATCTTGTGATACAGTCTTTGTGATGGAACTATTTTGAGGAAGTTTGCATGGTTTTCTCCTTTATGGTTTCCCAAGTGAAAATATTTGTGTCTTGTGTATCTGCTCTATCTTGTGTATCTTGTTGCACTTGTTATTCTTTCAAATAAAGATCATAATAAGGCTAATTAGATTAGAAAAACTAACATGGTATAAGAGCCTCTTTGAAAGAATGCACTATGTAGCAGCGGAACCTAGGGATTCCTAGTTCAAGGTCTTCTCTCCACAGATCATCAAGAAAAGAGGGCTAGGCTAAATCTCCCTAGAGGGGTGCATCTTTTGGTGGAAAAAGAACCAGATTTGAAGAAGTTTCATTTTTGACCCTAACACTGGCAATGGGAGAAACTAGGGCATCAAGTTTCAAAGGCTTCCCACCTCAGTCTTCAGAAATGGACCTTCCTAAGCGACTCGCGTCAAGGAGGCGCATCTTTCTGTCCAAACGGGATTCCCAAACTCCAAGTTTAGAAAATTAGGGTTTCTCTATCAAACCTTAGGTCAACCAACTCTGGAACCAGGTCGAACACCTCAAATCGGTAAGATCTAAATTGTTGTTATTTCCATTTGAGGTTCTCATTTGAAAAGATGACTCGCCATACTCAGGTTGAGGACAAGCTTGGAGGAGTTGATAACTTTCGAGCATGGAAGTATAGAATCTCCCTAATTCTTGAAGAGAAGGATTTGGATCAGTATATTAGTGGAGAAGTTCTAGAGCTAGAGGGAGATGAGGCCAAGGCTACTCACAAGAAGAACTTGGTTAAGGCCAAGATAATCATTGCATATTCTATTAAGGATTCCCTCATTCCCCGTGTGTCATCTCTGAAGAAACCAAAAGAAAGTATTTGATGCTTTGACAAAGATGTTCGAAGGAAATAACATCAATCAAAAGATAACATTGACGAACCAGCTAAAGAATGTGAAGATACAAAACTTAGAGACTATACAGTCCCACTTCACAAGGGTTGCTCAAATCAAGGAACAACTTGAAGCAGTTGAAGAAAATGTAGAAGAAGGAGATATTGTGATGACTACCTTGAATGGCCTCCCAAGATCACGGGATTCATTCATTCAAGGAAGTTGTGCGAGAAGGAAGCTTATCTCTTTCATCCAACTCCGAGAATAAATAACACAAGAAGAAGCGTGACTCGTAACAAGAAAATAGATGATGGGAGCAACTGAATATCAAGCTCTCACTATTCACACCAAGAAGAACTATAAGAAGAAGGAGAACCACCATTACAAGAAGAAGAAGGATACGAAACAAAAGAAGTTCAGAAAATATCCTTCTAACATTTGGTGCTACACTTGTAATGAAAAGGGACACTTTACAAGAGACTATCCCAACAGGAAGAAGATACATCATGCTCATAGCGTGGAAGACGTTGAACCAACAAACAAAAGATTCAGAAGAGAGAAGGATGATTTAGATGAAGAGTATGTGCTAATCTCAGCACTCACAGGAACTATCTCACATGGAATCAATGATTGTCTTGTGAATAGTGTTACATCTAAACACATGATGGGATACAAAGAATCATTCATCAATATGTCGGATCATGAGTCACCTCTCAAGGTGAAACTTGGGGACAATTATCAATACCTCATAAAAGGGAGTGGAGAAGCTTCATACAAGATAGACTCCATAAATTATTAAAGATGAAGGATGTGTTATATGTTCTAGGATTGAAGAAGAATCTTCTCTCCATCTCTACCCTAGATGCAAAGGGAATGAGAGTTGCACTTGTTGACGTCCAAGTTCTAATGTAGCCTAAAGGAAAGACAATAGATGATGCAATAGTGATTGGAGAACTAGACAGAGGCTTGTACAAACTAAAAGGGCGTTCTGAACAAGCATTGGTTCATGAGTCAATAGAACCAAGTGAACTATAGCATTGAAGGCTTGCACATGTGCATTACAGAGCATTACTGATTGCAAGAAAATCAGTCTCAGGACTTCCAGAAATCTAGGCAAAGCATGAAGGCATTTGCAAAGGATGTGCACAAGGAGAGAATGAAAATAAAACATTCCTGAACAATGAAAGTAAGCTAAAGGAATACTGGAGATAGTACACTCAGATGTATGTGGGACCATGTATTCCAGCTCACTAAGAGGGTATGTGTACTATGCTTCCTTTATAGATGATTTCTCACGTAAAATTTGGATATATTTCTTGAAAGGAAAAAATGAAGTATTCAACAAGTTCAAGGAATACAAATCCTTGGTCGAGGACTACACTGAAAGGAATATCAAGACTCTACGGTTAGATAATGGAGGAGAGTTCACCTTGGAAGAATTCATGGAACTCTGCAAAGAGTCTGGGATTAAGTGGGAGTTAAGCACTTCATACAATCATGAGCATAATAGTGTTGCGGAATGGAAGAACCAAACCATAATGGAAGTAGCGAAAGAAATGCTACATGCAGACCAGGATCTTCCAATGTAACTTTGGGTGGAAGAAGCAAGGACAACTTTGTATGTACATAACCGTTCTCCTCATCGAGTACTTGAAAACAAGACTCTTGAAGAGGCTTTCTTAGGAGAGAAACCAAGAGTCATCCATCTCATAATATTTGGCTTCCTGGTGTATATACATATCCCAAAGGAAAAGAGGACCAAGCTCGATCCTTCTAGGAGGAAGGGTATATTCATAGGATATATTGATACATCAAATGCCTATTGAATATAATTCCCATGATTCAAGAAGATCAAGATCAGTAGAGATGTAACCTTTGATGGGGACTCAACATACTCTGTATCCAGGAGGCTACCTATTGAAGAGGTCGAGGAACCAGAAGAACGAGAATCCAAGGTACAGAAATTGTAGAAGAAATTCCAAAAGACCATGAAGATCATGACATGGCATAACCACAAGAACCTATAGAGACACTTCACAATAAGGACTCCCACAAAAGGAAACCAGCATGGGCACGAGAGCTCATACAAGAAGCAGAAAGATCTGGCGCTTCAGAAGGGATGCATAGAGAAAGGTAAACAACAAATCCTTACAACAGCTATGTGGCCCTATTGTGTGACATCATTGACAAGGAACCTTCTACCTATGAAAAGGTTGTAGAAAATAAATAATGGAAGGATGCAATGATCGAGGAATATAGGTTGATTATGAAGAATGATGTCTGGAATATAGTTCTGAGACTGAAAAGGAAGTCTGTCGTGACTTCGAATTGGATCTGCAAGATCAAGCATGTTGCAGATGGAAACATTGATAAATACAAGGAAATATTCATAGCACGAGGCTTCTCACAGAAAGAATGCATATACTATGGGGAGACATTTGCATCAGTAGCAAGGTACACTTCCATTAGATCTATACTTGCATTGGTTCCAGTTCTGAGATGGAAGATACACCAGATGGATATCAAGACAACATTCTTGAATGGTGTAGCCGAGGAGCAAGTATATTTTAATGGAAATACTCAGCCAATGTGGATAAAGGTTGTTTCCCTAGATTAAATAACTCAAATCTAGAACAAAACACCTATAGAACAAAGAATATTTCCCTAGAATTAACTGGACTACTTAAATTGACTGCTCTCTTACCTTTTTGACAGACTGTGAAGGTCTAAACCTTATTGTGCTTGAGCTATGCGTATATCTTGCAATAGACACAAAGAAATAAACCATATGAGAGTAACAAGATAATCTGCAACTCTATGTAAATGACCAAGGAAATAAACAATAAACAAAGCATAAGAACAAGATACACAGTGTTTATGGGAAAGAAACTATGTTTACATTAAAAAAATAATGAAGGAGAGATCAAAACCAATCCTTGGTGTTGGGAGATCTTCTCAATGGGGTCTTTCCTCAAGCTTCACCTTGCCTCCTAATCACTCAAGAAAGTCTGAGGTAATTTGGACAGAGTTTAGATGCTATCACACAATCTTCCTCCCCTTTCCCATGAGGGGTGAGCCACTATTTAAAGGCCTCAAATGATAGAGTGGGTTGAGGATTCCAAGGAGGAGGTGGATGGATCATCCCCAGGATAGGGGAATTCGAGTTCCACCTGTCTTGATTCTTAGGTATGAGGATCCATGAAGGCAGGTTTTGAGAAACCTCTCGAAGCTTCTCTTTTTTGCCTTCATAAGTTGAGCACCTCACTTTTTATAAGGAAGACAGGTTGTGCTATGGGAGCACCGCCTTTTCTAAACATGCAATAGGAGGTGGCATCGCTCCTTTCCAATAGACAAGGTGTGTTGCTGATATGGGCACCACTGGTTGCACAAAGGAAAAGTGCGGTGGTGGCTCAAAGTAAGGAATTGCTCTTGCTCTCTCATTTTTAACTTTAGTCTCTGGGGAATTTCAAACAATCAATGAGATGCTTGTCTCATAACACGATGGTGACGAGAATTAGTTATAGCAGAATGCCCCCCAAAGAATGAGGCTAGAGGGAATGTATCGGAAAAATGCTTTGTAGGACCAAGTTATAACTTTGAGCCAAAGGTCCAAAGGTTAGAACTCATCAACAACCAAGGTGATTCTATAGTACATTTAAACTTTGATACATATCCAAATGACTCACAACATGGCTGTCAACCAATACAACACAGATCCATGTGAGATATAAGCAGTCATGGCTACCGAAATACATCATAGATCCATGTGAAGAAGACTATGTCGTACAGATGCAAATTTGAGCACAACCATGAAGATACAAATGTGGATCCATGAATTGACTCATAAAAGATACTACATTGCAACTTGAGGAAAGAAATGAATGCTCAACAGACACCCAGGGTCTTTGTCTCGTTCACAACAAAGTTTGATTCTATCCATGCAAATAAATGTATTAAAGTCGAACGATGTAGAAATCACTTGATTACCAGTCAATGATGAAAACATTAACAAGTGTGAGGGAGATCACCATTAATGTTAATGATTCCCAAGGTACCCAAGTACATTCCTTCAAATGTGAATGGATGGACTGATGTTGAACACTCGGTTGAATCTTTCGATCAAAGGCCAATGATGAAATCGTATTGTCAAAAGCAAGGAAATATGCTATTGAGGTATGTAAATATCAAGGTACTAACTTGTTTCTAAGACTAATTCCTGGAAGATGAGCTGAAGTCGACAGGAAAAGTCTCGTCGAAGGAGGGCCATGATGAATCCCACATCAACAACACAAAACTTGGAACAAAGTTATGGAATTTGAGTATGAATTAACCACGGGACTGACTCAAAGGTAACTGACACAAAATAGAGGTAGTTTTAACTGCATAGGGTGACTCTAAATATACAACTTTCCTTTGAACATTGGGCGGCACGACCGAAGACTTGGCAACATTGACTTGACGAGGCAGATACCAGGACATAATGCGATGCTGGACAATGCATTCTTTGAAAAGACTCAAAGAAGTAACATGACTCATGAAAGTGGATCGACTTGAAGACAAGATGAATACCCAACTGTTTGAATGAAATGCACACAGGTGCCATGTTCAAAGGTGACTAAAAAGATGCCATTATTACAAATGAAACATAGTTTCCTTCCCTTAATTTCCCCATCATGATCGACGAGTGCCTCTTTACCTTTTTAAACAAATTAAAAGAGGGTATCAAATACTCTCATTGTAGCTTATCATTAGATAAGTCCAGTCTCATATGTTTTATGAACCTGAGAAAAGAGGGGTTTGTTCCGTAAAATGGTCTTTCAGTGTTTGGTTTAAGAGTCCAATGAAAGGAAACTCGACATTGTTCATGTTTAGAGAGTCTGAACGAGACTAAAGAAGACTCCAAAAAGGTCCTTTTTTGTAAATTTTAGTCTCTGAGGCCCGAAATATTATAAAATAATACCTTGGAGAACTCTTCTAGTCAAAGACTAGAGTGTACCTTTTTTGTAAATAGTCAATCCGAACCGAAAACGGGGTAAACTACCATAAAAAATACGACCTTTCAAGTGCTTTTATAAGCGTGAAAATGTCAAGTTCACTCGTTGATCTTTTCATATTTCGAGAGTCGAAAAAGAGATTAAAGAGGACTCCATTGGGGTTTGTTTTTCATAAATAGTTTTGACAAGCCCGAAAAAGCAATAAAAGTAGACTCAAAAACTTAGTTCCGGGGTTTAACGAGCACGACTAAAGTTTTAAAAATGCGCTCAAAAGCTTTTTCGATTTTACCAAGAACGAAAAATACGAAAAATAAAACTCGTCCATACCCATAAACATCATTTCTACATGTCCTGCAATTCTCAACAAGATTATTAGACACCAATTTTATAAAAAAAACTAAGCAAAATATGACCATATTGTGGATAAAAATATAAAAATTTATTTAAATAAAAAGCCAAAAAGGTAAATAAAAGTGGTAAATAGTGAAAAATAGCTACCATTTGCATTTTTACCCATCCATGGTGAGAAAAATCCCTTTTGGAAACCAAACTTGGAGTGTCATTTGTGAGACATACGAACGATCATTTGACGAATCGTCTGGACCAGGTAATTCTTATCCTCTTACCCTTCAATTTCATGGTTTCCATTTTTGTTTCAAGGTCATTTTTGGATTTTTTAGGGTCGTTTTCTAAGGGTAAAATGTCTCTCTCCAGCACCGTGCTTTCCTCTTGCGGGAAAGGAGGTGATGCCCAACACCACACATTTCTTCAAAGGGAAATGTGGTACCATCGCTTTGTCCGAAAGGACAAGGTGCAGTGGCGTAAATTGTCCTAAAAAACCTAAAAATGGATCCAAACAGAGAATTTTAAAGGTTTGCAATTGATCATAAATGATTTTTAATACCTTCATTTGAATCTTTGGCAGGGTGCAAGAGCCAAAATGGTTGTGTGGAAGGAATGAGAACATGAGATGAACGATATCCGTGGGGAAAATGACCATGGCACGATCAATGCACTTTGAGAGTGTGGACTCCTAAATTTTTTCCAGGTTCCTAGCATGAGGGCCCAAATCACACTATTGGAGTACATAATCAGGATGTGGAATCCTGAGCAGTAGTACTTCGAGGTGGGTGCCCACATACTAACAATGGATCTAGAACAAATTTACTTCCTTACATGTATTTCTAGGAGGGGAGCACCCATATCACTGGTTGGTCCATGAGGCAAGGATGTGACTACCCAAGGCCTTATTGATAAAAAATGTTTTATGGGCACTCAAATGAGCGGAAAGAAAATCCCTATCAAATATGTGATGGATTTACCTTTGAGGATGGTTCTCTTTAACATGCATAGAGTATCAGGGACCCATGGTGAACACCAAGATTCTAGGGCCCATATGTTGTATGCCCTAGAAGAAATGGAACCTATCGTGTTTAACTAGAAGAAGCCTTGCTGCTGGTATTCAAGGAGCAACTTACCAAATGTTGCCGGGGTGAGTTGAAGCAATTTGGGTATGGGACCATTTTAGTATCCTTCTTTTTAGATAGAGTTCCATTATTGAGGCCTCAAGTGGCCTTCAAAGAAATCGGGGCACAAGATCCATGTATGTTACAGTGGGTTGAGGTGATGGCCTACCATGGTGGTGGGAGACCTAGAGTCAAGTACGGGGCATCGTTCTTCCACAAGTTGGATGACCAGCTTCTCATGATTAAGGATTATACCTATGCGGGCATAGACTTTCGTGGAGATCCTGGCTTAGCTCTTACCAAGGACAAGAAGTGGGGTGATCTCGGTAATAAAAACACTAAAAATCATGTTTTTATGTTCTTATATGATTTTATATTTTTTATGTGTGGCACTGAGACATGTTTTCCTACTATGCAGATGTTGGGATGGCTAGGCTAGGAGGGTCTTCACCTATTGACAGGAGAGGGGGGTATAGATTCGTACACCAGGAGATTGATGAGGAGATGCAGGAGGTCAAGGAGAACCTCTAGAGGCTCACATTAGACACCCCCTACATATCAGTAGGTGACATACTGAGGAGGTATCAACGACACATGATCGGTGTGTCATGATGTTTTTGTTGCTTGCTACGTAGAGTGGCAAGAGCAATCATGTGCTACCATGAGAATCACTAGGGTTTAGTAGGATATGTACATTGAAATCCGTGAGATTCAATTTTTTGTTATCCTATTGTACTGAAAGCTAGCACGCTTCATATTAGGTCTTGGGACCACATTTTTGTACCAAAACGTTATATATATATATATGCAAAAATATTTTACAGCGTATGAAAATTTTGTAATGGAATGTAATTTACATGGATCTTATCATTTACACTGTTTATTTACAATTTCTCATTTTATTTTAACACATCAAAATGTCAAGAATGGGAAATATGCCAATCCAACATGTAATTAGCAAGCGAATCGAAAACTGAATTAGAATATCTTGGAATGTGTTGATAGGTAATATAGTCAAATGATCATTCAAGGAAGCGTACCCTTCGAAAGAGACAGAGGAGTACATGGTTGAGGATGGTGTAGATGTGGTTTTACTAGGAAACCAACTAAGAGTCCAAATAAACAACCATGTGATAAACATCATGAGAGGAAGCTTCGGTCAACAACCACTGCATGATATTCAACAATATTGTTGGTAGCGGGGCCTATGCAAACTCCCCCTGAACTAACTATGTCGTGGGATTGGGAATAGAGTACCCGGGGTGTTGAAGAAATATTTAGTGTATGGCCGCTGGCGCCATCCGCAAAACCATAGTAATGAGTCATCTGCAAAGTAAAAACATAACATGAAATAAGCATTGACAGACACGATTCCAAAACCACACCATAACAATCAAACCACACCAAAAGTCAAATATGCATAAATGCACAAGGTACTAATGTAAAATATTTTAAGCATAGTACCTTTTTAGGTAAATCCCATTGTGAGGCTTCCCAAAAGGTATTCCATCGTAATCCACTAGTTCATCAGCCCCTTTCTCTAAGACTTTACTTACGACATAGGGGTTGTACCACATCATTCAAGTTTCCATTTCCCTAATTTGTCATGTTTCAAATCATATGTTAGAACAAGATGTCCTTCGTTAAAGACATGAGGTTGAACTAACTTATCATATTGATCCTTGATACGTTTTTATGCGACTCATTGTCCAAAGTAGCATCTCATCCGGTTTCATCAAGGTTTGTGAGATAAAGGAAACGTTCTTACTCGGCTAAGGTATTAGGAAAAAGCTCGACAACTAGTTTCAATGATGGAATTTCATGTTCAATAGGTAAAACAACTTTTGATCCATAGACTAATTGAAAAGGTGTGAAACCAGGTATTGTTTTTACAAAGGTTCTATAGGACCATAGTGTTGAGAACAAAGTTAAGTGTCAGTTTGATTTATGTTCCCTTACCATCCTGCGAAGCACAGTATTTAGAACTTTGTTGATGGCTTCGACTTGGCCATTAGCTTGTGGATAGTAGGGATTTGAGTTGTCATGACGAAAACCTAACGAAAACCTAACTTAGCGCTCAGCTCGTTCATCATCTGATTACAGAAATGAGATCTGTGATCAGTAATTATGGCTTGAGGAAACACAAACCTAGCTATAATGTGATTAAAAATAAAGAGGGCGACAATTTTACCATCCTCTGCATATGTTGGCATTGCCTCATCCCATTTCGTAAAATAATCCACAACTACAATGATGTAACCATGTCCCCTGGCTGAGGTAGGATTACAATGCATAAAATCGATCCCCCATTTGGCGAAAGGGCCAATGGAAATGATGGGTTAGAGAGGAGAAGGGTGGGTGCACTTTTTTGGATAAAAGAGTTAACGGGTGGGCATTTTTTAATCTTTAAAGATGAAGGGCCAAAAATAACCAGCGTGAAGGATTTTATGGGTTGTATCCATCCCAGAAAGATGACTGCCACATGCTCCAAAGTGGAAATCATTCAATACTTGTTCAACCTCTTCATGGGTCAAACATCGTCGCAAAATAGAAGCAATACCACGTCATTATAAGGTATCATTGATGATTAGATAGTATTTGGTGTGGTTTCAAATGAGGCAATGATCATCGTGAGATATATTAGGTTGAAATCATCGAGTGTGGAGATATATGATCCAATATCCATACCACAAGTCAATCGTGCCAATGAGGAACAAAAAATCATCAGGGAATGAGTCAATGGGATCAATTTCCATCGTAGTACAGGGAAGATCGCACATCAACTCTACAAAAACTAGGGACTTCTTGGAAGTAGTTTTGGCGAGCTAAAGGTCAAACTCTTATAGGATAGAAATCCAATGAGAGTATTTCCCCCCTAGTACTTGGCGAGTTAGGATGTAATACATAGGGTTTTGGTCCACAAGAACAGTAGTAGTACGAAGTAGGATGTAGTGACGAAAATATTGCACAACGATGACCGTAGCCAAAGTCAACTTCTCCACATGTCAATATCGAGTTTCGAAGTCCAATAGAATCTTACTGAGATAATAAATCACATGCTCTTGAAAGTTTGTATCTTCCAACACTAAGACCATACCAATGGTATTAGTTGAGGCGACGAGATACAATAGAAAATATTTTGAGTAATTGGGGGGGTGCAACATAGGAGAGTGTGTGATTGCATGTTTCAAACTATCAAAATCATGTTGAGCCAGAGCATACCAGATAAATGGAGTGTTTTGTTTCAACAAACGCATGTAATCATGCGTCTTTTCTGTGAAATTGCACATAAAACGATGTAGAAAGTTTACCTTCCCTTGCAAACTTTGAAGTTCTATAATATTGGTCGAAGGAGGTAAGGCCATGATGGCAACAATTTTCAAAGGATCGATACGGATAATATGCACTTTTGTTAATCCCCAGTGGAGTCGCTAATCGAGTCACCACTTTTGTTAATGGAAATACTTAGCCAATGCGGACAAAGGTTATTTCCCTAACTTGAATAAATCAAATATAGAACAAAACATCTACATAACAAAGAATATTTTCCTAGAATTAATTAGATTACTTGAATTGACTGCTCTCATACCTTTTTGACAGGTTGTGAAGGTCTGAAGCTTATTGTGCTTGAGCTATGCAGAGATCCTGCAATAGACACATAGAAACAAACCAAATGAGAGGAACAAGATAATCTGCAACTCTATGTAAACAACCAAGGAAATAAATAATAAACAAAGCATAAGAACAAGATACACAATGTTTATAGGAAAGAAACTATGTTTGAATTAAAAAAATAATGAACGAGAGATCATAACCAAGCCTTGGTGTTGGGATCTCTTCTGAATGGGGTCTTGCCTCAAGCTTCACCTTGCCTCCTAATCACTCAAGAAAGTCCAAGGTAATTTGGACAGATTTTATATGTTATCACACAATCTTCCTCCCCTTTCCCATGAGGGATGAGCCACTATTTAAAGGACTCAAAGGATAGAGTGGGTTGAGGATTCCAAGGAGGAGGTGGAGGGATCATCCCTAGGATAGGGGAATTTGAGTTTCACCTATCCCGATTCTTAGGGATGAGGGTCCATGAAGGCACGTTTCAAGAAAACTCTTGAAGCTTCTCTTTTTTTCCTTCATAAATCGAGCACTGCACTTTTTACGAGGAAGACAGGTGGTGCTAAGGGAGCACTGCATTTTGTAAATGTGTAGCAGGCAGTGGCACCGCTCCTTTCCAACAGACAAGGTGCGTTGTTGATATGGGCACAAATGGTTGCACAAAGGAAAAGTGGGGCGGTGGCTCAAAGTAAGGAATTACTCTTTCTCTTTCATTTTTAACTTTAGTCTCTGAGGAATTTAAGACAATCAATGAGATACATGTCTCATAACATGATGGTGACGAGAATTAGGTGTAACAGTGTACGTAGAACAACCACTGGGATTCGATACACGTGAAAGGTAGACTCATGTGTGCAAATTAAAGAAGGACTTGTATGGATTGACACAGGAACCCAAGACATGGTACGACAGGATGGATAGCTTCCTGATGAGCTTAGGCTTTACTAAGAGTAAAGAAGATTCAAACCTCTACTTCAAGGTTGAAAGTGGAAGACCAATGATGCTCCTCCTATATGTCGATGACCTGTTCCTAACAGGAGCAAATGAACTAATTAAATATGCAAAGAGGACACTTGCTACTAGGTTCAAAATGAAATACCTAGGTATTATGCACTACTTCTTAGACATGGAGGTGTGGCATAATGCAAATCTGATTTTCCTTTGTCAAGGAAATTTTACAGTGGAGATTATGAAGAGATTCAGAATGTTGGACTGCAAGGAAATATCCACACCTATGGCATTGAACTCGAAGCTTCTATGCGATGCTTCATCAAAGTCAGTTGATGCCACGATGTATCGTCAAATGATTAGCTCATTGATGCACCTGACAAATATGAGACCATACATATGCTTTGTTGTGAACACCCTGAAGCAGTTCCTGACGAATTCGAGACATGTTCACCTGGTTGTTGCAAAGAATATATTGAGGTACCTAAAGGGTACAGTGCATTATGGGCTCAAGTATGATGTGAATCAGAATATTAACCTACACGATTTTGTAGATTCGGATTGGGCAAGTAACACCACTGATAGGAAGAGAACCTCGGGTTACTACTTCAGTTTGGGATCTGGCATGAGCTCCTAGTATATTAGGAATTAGTCCTGCGTTGTGCTGAGTATAGTCAAGGAAAATTATGTTGCCACTTGCTCAGCTAGTTGTGAGGCCGTATGGTTGCGGAAGCTACTGTCTGATTTGTTTGATCTCCAGTTAGAAATGACTTGTATCTTCTACGACAATCAGAGTTGAGTGAAGCTATCGAAGATCCCAGCATTCCATGACAAGTCAAAGCACATAGATATCAAGGATATGGTTCAGAGAGGAGCAATGAAGCTCTAATATGTGGCAAAGGATGAGCAGATAGTCGATGTATTGACCAAGCCTCTAGACAGAGTGAAGTTCGAGTACTTTAGAGAAAGACTTGGTGTGATCTAGAATGAGACCCCTCGAAAGAGGGAGTGATGAGTTCTAGCATAGTTGGAGATACAGGCTATCTTAGTGACATAATCAGTCATGTAGGTTGTACTTGAAGGAAATCAGTTTTGGCGAAGATTGTCGGTTATCCTTAGATGTAATCAGTCCTAATGTGTTTCTATGCTAGAATATGACCATAGACCAAAATACACAGATGCATGAGATATCACATGGGAAATGAGACAGGTTGTCCGAGCATAAATAATGAGTCTTGGCATAGTGCGCAAGTTGCTTGGATGTAATCAGTCCTATAGGTTTTCCTCAGATGTAATCAGTCCTAGAGAAGCTCGCAGGTTATACTTGGATGTAATCAGTCATCGTACAAGTTATTTGAGTGTAAGTAGAGAGTCCTGGCATAGTATGCAGGTTGTTCGGATGTAATAAGTCATGTAGGTTGTCTAAGCGTAAATAGAGAGTCCTAGTGGGGTATGCAGGTTGCTCAAACATAATTACTCCTGGAAGGTTTTCCGAACGAAAAATATCCTAGACGTAGGTTGTTCGGATGTAATAAGTCCTTGAGGTTGACCTGAACAAAAAATATTCTGGAGTGGTACATAGGTTGTTCGATCGTAATCAGTCCTTGTATGTGTGTGTTCCCATGTTGGAGATGATGAGGTCACAAGGAACTTGGTGTGCACCTAGGTAGTTATCCTATATTGGTAGAACACAAGTTGGTCATAGAGAGACATAATGCACTTGGTATGCTCCTAGGAGATTCTCTCATAGTGGTAGATGCAGGTTAAATCCTTTCATGTTCCTATGATGGTAGAACGCAGGTGGTATGCATTTGGGATATGCTCTATGTACTATGTCTGTGTTTTGTTTTGTTTTGTGTAGGAAAAAGAGATGACATGGATACGACAAGATGACAGTAGGAGACGCAAGTTATTGTCATGGCAATGTAAAGAATGGTACTGGGTTATACGTACGTGATGGCTTGCTCGTAGATATGATGGAGACCTGGATGAGGACTGGGCATAAGCCTAGCATGAAAAAGGGTTGGCTCTGTAGAAACTTCCAATGATAGATAGTACCATTCGATGATCGACTAGAAGCTGACAATGGCAACAACTATGATGATGACTAGACTAGATGTGTAGATGACTGTGAATAAAGAGAGAATACCTTCCTAGTTAAGAGGGAGTGTTTATGTATTTGTAACTTCAAAAGATATTATGATGTATATTATCATTGTATGTTGTTGTACCCCCATAAGAGATTTGTTTTCCTCCTTTCAGGATGTCATTATTGTGTATGTATCTTGAGGTACAACCTTCGTTGTAAGTCGGGGCAATAGTCCCCAGTGTAACATCATGTAATGTATTTTTGGAGTCTATCTAGGAGAAATCGGCCATGTTAGGGTAAGAGGTTGGTTCCAATCATGTATTAGGTCAGTCACTTGAAAGATATAAATAGGGAGCCTCCCTCCCTCATTTATACACACACTCACTCACTCACTCAAGTTCGCATGAGGAGAGCCTAGAGATAAGGAGGAGAGATAGATAGCTGCAAAATACTTCTTCTTATTGTGTTTGATCATCTTGTGATATAGTCTTTGTGATAGAACTATTTTGAGGAAGTTTGTGGGGTTTTCTCTTTTATGGTTTCCCTCTTGAAAATATTTGTGTCTTGTGTATCTGCTCTATCTTATGTATCATGTTTTACTTGTTATTCTTTTAGATAAATATCCTAATCAAGCTAATTAGATTAGAAAAACTGACAAAAAGTGCTTTGATGACATGTGTCATATTACTTTCCATTATCAAGTTACTTTCCATTATCATTAGACGTGTCAGTGTCATGTTAATTTCCATTATAATCGGGACTTTGTCTTTACAGAATTCACTGCAACACATATTTTTCCCTTGTTAGTCTTCCCATGATTGAGTACTTCGCTATGGATAGGTTCTTCATTTGTCAATAAAACCATAGGGTCACCAATAACCATTATTGATTCAACTTGTTTCATATAAATAATATTAATTTCTTGCAAAAAGGTTAATGCTTCAACTTAGTTATCGATCCTTGAGGATAAATCAATTCTTGTTGTGTTTCAAGGTTGTAAATAACCACTCCCCCTAGTTGCAAGTTGTTATTGTTTGAATAAAACTATTTTAATTATGTTTTTAAATTTTATTGCTAAGATCCTTAATAGATAAGTGACATGTTTCAAGATAATACACATCCAACACAATAATGAAACATAAGAACATAAATCATTTCAATGGCTAACATCTTCATGAAGCATTTTGAAGATTTAGCCATTAATAGTTATCCTCTCAAACCAAAATGTTAGTTTTGATTTGTGAATGACACCTTTGTCATCTGGCCCCATGGTCATTCCACCCTAGACTCATTATGTGACCATCTCAATTGTTTATCCCCTTACATCGAATTTACAATTGAAATTGAATAAAACAACTTTATTTCCCTTTTAGATGTTCTAGTTCCATGTCAACCTGATGGTTCCCTATTCCAACATTTTTTTCATAAAACAGTATCAAACTGACAAATACGTGCATGCCCAATCCCACCACCACCATGCTCATAAATAGGTTATCATGAAATCTCTCATATATAGAGCAACTCGAATCTCTACCCCCNGTATCAAACTGACAAATACGTGCATGCCCAATCCCACCACCACCATGCTCATAAATAGGTTATCATGAAATCTCTCATATATAGAGCAACTCGAATCTCTACACCCCCTCACAATAATAAAGAGTGTCCCCGCCTTATAAACTATTCAATTAGATGGATACTCTCTTTCCTAGATCAACAAAACCTTCCAGGTTGACCTTTAACCTAAAACCAAGAATACCAAGTCCATGTCTTCCCCCCAAGCCAAATATCTCTCCCTTACATTCCAGGCATCACTCATCAATATTTATACAGAATCCTCACTAAAAAGAACATTCAACCTCACTTCAATCCATATTAAATCCACAAGGAAATATTTAGAACCATCAAAATTAAATTTGACCCTTTTATATTTCGAGGATTTTATCAAATTTCATGTCCCTGTGGAAAAACATGTATTTCCAAATAACCTAACCTGTCCAAACTTATCTCAAGAAACAAATTACTTACACCTTTCATAATCGCATATCCAAATATACACCTTTCATAATTGCATGTACAAATATGATATTGTCATGTATTCTCATAAACCTAAATATTTAATTTGCTACAACCAAACCAAGATTCTTGTATCTACCCCATCACTCAAATCATATTATTAAAAAGAACACTAGAAATTGATAAACATTTCCAACAATTTTAATGGAGAAGATGAGTATAAACTTAACCATGCTTGAATTATTCATCACCTACATCAATAAATTTCATCATATCAATATTTATTAAATTACTAATATTTATTTATTGTTAGCCCCAATTTTAGAACCTTGTTTCAAACATTGTTGGTCTGAGGGGACGTTAACCATCATCATCATCATCATCATTATTAGCCCTTATTTTTGTTAATAGAGCCTAAATTGAGTGGTTGGGAGCCTTGGTTGTGATGCTCCCCACCCAGGTTCAAATCTAGCTCTTGACATGTTATGGGTGGATATTGGGATACCTTGATTCTCCATGATTAGTAGTGTTCGTCTTTCCATGGATGTATCCCATGGCTTCGATGAACTACACAAAAGAAATTAAAAATAAAAACATTATATTTACTTCTATTTTATTTATTACTATATTTTATTTTTTATTTTTTTTAAGTGCTAACTTATGTTTATTATTTGTCATCATCTTACATTTAAAAAGGTGTATATAATTTTATAATTTCATTAATTCAATTGACTTACATTCTCTTTCATATTTTCTTTCACATTTTAGAGGATTTAGTAAATGGATTCTTTTATAATTTTAAGGATTCAGAATTTTCTTAAATGTAAAAAAACTAAGCGAATTTTATTAATTCTTAAATTTTCAACCATAAAATGTTTAGCTATATTTTTGAAAAAAAAATGTTTAAGGGTTTTATATCTAGTTTTTAAACAATTTCGGGGATGGTTATAGTAAAATATCTTGATCCTATGAATCACAAGTTCCAGAATTGCTAAAATCTCAAAATAAACGGGTTATTGTTCTTGTTGAGATCACATGTCTTTGTTTTTCTTGTTCCAAACCTTATTTCAAGTTTCAATTCAGAAGATCTTATCAATCTTATAAGTTTAGACAAAGAATCATACCTCGCAAGAGGTATTTCTTTATTTGTAGAAAACGTGGACATTAAGATAGCAAACACCCTAAGCACAAAAGATCTGTCAAATCCCTCTCTCTCTCTACTGTTTTTGTCTTCACCATGGCTTGGTATGATTGTTCTGATCCTACTTACTAGGACTTTGTCTCTAAAATATGGGATGATGATATGGGCACTTTTGATGATGATCTCTCACATATCGCTATTTAAGAGCTATATATTTCTTTTGTATCTGAATCTCTTATAAATATTGATCCTTCTAATCCATCTTTTGATGATTGTCCTTCATCCCCCAAGAGTTTTCTTTGACTAGCCATGATATGCAAGGTCCTTGCTCCTAATGATGTTCACCAACAACTATAATATATCCTTATTTGAGATTTCAAATCTCTTTTTATTCTTGAATAATGTCGTGATACCCTTCAAAACCACATTGGTTCTAACGATGGTGTGGTGGTTTCCTCTAGTTTCCCTTCTACAACATCCAATTCTACATATTTGAAATTTTTTTATTCAGATTCCTTGTATCTGCAAAGACAATCAGAGAAAAATAAACTACTTAAAGATTTGAAGTCTAAGGAAAAATATATACAGCAATAAATAAAATACAAAGCCTTATAATGGTGACAATGCAAGCAACTAATCATGGAGATAGAACTGGAAAAATACGATCGTTTTGACAATGAACTCATTAAATCCTTTGAATAAGAGCTAGGACTGAGCTATGAAAATGAACTAAAGTTTGAAGAAAAGAAAGTGAAAATACCATAAATTTCTATATTTGCAACTAATTTTACTAGTGAAAGCTATAATATCACCATTGCTATCAAACTTGCATGGAACAAACCTTATGAAATATATGCTTTCATAAATTCTAGTGCAACGCTTTCTTTTTGCTAATATCATGCAACCTTTGAATACTTTTGGAATCCTTGCAACTTTATTTCTAAATCCATAAATGATTTTATAATAATCATTTAGCACAAATATCCAAATTTCCCCATCGTGATCAAAAGAACAAAAACTCATGTTACATTATATGCTCATGATTCCAGTTCATATGTCTTATTAGAATAAGACTTCCTCAGAGAATGTATGCCAATGGAATTTGACAAAGGATATATAACATTGAAAGTTCATAATAAATTGGTAGAAATCCCATGTCATGATGGTTACAGGGTTCAAGTGCATTCTCCTCTTCCACCAGATGAATTGGATATAGTTGTTGACAAACTAGTGAAAAAAAGACATATTTGCAGACCATGTGAGATGAAAGGATATATTGTTTTATCTAACATTATCTCAAAATTGTAGAAAAATGTTGCAACGATAATCTCGATCCTTTCTAGTTCAGAGAGAAATATTTTGTTGACTTACCTTATGTATAAAATTATAAGGGAAGCCATGAAAAGCTTCTCCTTATCTCATCTCACCCAATGAACATAAATCTTGTAGATGTGAGATAGCATAATTGTTGCAAAAATGCTTGTTTGAGAAAAGTAGAAGTCCATGGGCATGTCTTGGTTATTATTTAAATAATAATTTGGAGCATAAATGAGGAAATAAAATGTTGGTCAAGAATTAAATGTTGGAATTTGCAAATTTAATATTACATGTGTAATGATGTCTAATATAATATAGTAAGATGTCTTATCTAGCATTAGAAGGCATAAATAACTCTAATTTTATGTAAACGGATTTATCCCACATGCATCATGGAGAAATATTCGTATATTATCATTCATTATATAAAGCGGTGGAAAATCATTATCCCACATGTATTTCAGGATGTAATTCTTCCATACCTATTGGTATATAATAGAGGTGAAGGTCGAGAACCATTAGGCATACCATTCTATTATGTTTTGATGTTATTTTAAAAGTTGTAAAGCATATGTGTAGAGGAGCTCCCTTGTAAGATTGAATATTTCTAAAGAATAAGAAGACAATAATACCTTCCCATGGATGTTTCCCCATTTGGGATTTTACCACATATATCCGGTGAATTGTTATTTTCTCTTGTCTCTTGTTTCTTACATGTTTATTTGTTGCTTGTATAGATAGAAGGCTAGACTAGTAGATTCTTGTTTTGTATTTTAACAAATGTATTGTTGTATGTTTATGTATATTCTCAATATTCTAACATGGTATCAGATCTAGTTGTTATGCTCTACCTTCTTTGGTCAATTTTGTTAAATTTTTCCATATTTTGTAGATTTGTCATCCAAATTACCAAACCCTTGTGGTTATTCTCTAAATCTAGATATTTGCTACAAGTTTGACACTTTTTTTTAAACCCCAACCCTCACCATTTATTTTTTTAGAACTTTTTCAAGTTTTTCTTGTAGATATAAGTTAAAATCAATTATATACTAACTTTTATATCAAGGATTTATTTGTTTTGTAGTAGATCTGGTTTATTTATGAATATGGTTGTGTTTTGTTGTAGGTTTTTGCACATGACGACGATTGGTTCTAATTTTTTCAATTTTTTTCAGGTTTCGGACAATTTGGGGAAATTTTGCTCTTTTAGGTCTACATAAGCGTGTACTTGCACCTTTCCTTTGGGGAAAGTGCATTTCACTCACGAATGTGTTGTACAAAGAGGGTGAGTGCACCCTTTTCAACAAAAAAATCCTTGGTTGTGATTCTCTAATCTATGTTTATGCTATAGTTTCACAAATTTGATTGTTAGATATTGTTATGCTTTGATATTGGTGATAAGTTTATGGTTTGTTTATCACTTTTATCTCTTTGCGACAAGTTTTTTTTTTTGCATTTAGGGTTTATTTTCTTGTGACACTGACTTTAGAAGTTACTTATATTCCTGCCTTAGTGGGATCTAACTATTTCTCTTGGAAAAGAAAGATAATTGATGTTCTCAAAAGCAAGAACTTGTGGAGATTAGTTAAAGGTGATCAAGCAAAACCAACTTATGCAAAAGACTTGGAGATGTTGGAAGATCGATGTGATCAAGCAAGAGGACTCATTAGACAAATAGTTTTTGATATGGTACATATTTGAGGTATAGAAAACCCTAGCTTATTTATTTGATCAAAGTGATGATGTTTCTGCTCATTATCTTGAAAATAAAATCCATGAGTTGGACCCTAGATATTTCGATAGAATATAGTCATTTCTTGCTGAAATTAAAACCCATAATGAAAAGTTAAATAATTGTGGTCACTATTACAAGAAGAATGATAATGCCTTATTATTCTTGCAGAACAAAGTTACCTTCATGTTTTGATATGTTAATCCAAACTAGGAATAGAGATATTGAAATGTCTAAAAGAACTATGAAACAAACTTTTTAAATTTTTTATAAAGATTTGATAATTGAGCAAGATAGATCAATTCTTTATGGTCAATTGTCTAATAATAGAGATCAAGTGACACATAGTAAAAATAATCATAATATAAGTTTTTATAAAAATTCTAAACCATGTAATCAAGGACCAACCTCTTCGAATGATGATGCTTCTAAAATGGTGCCTAATAAAAATAAAGTGTATAATCCTTGTAAGTATTATGGAAAAACCAACCACACTGAAAATATTTTCTTTAAACGTAGATGTGAACTTGCGAAAGCAAAGAACGAATCTTTCAATGAACAACACGTGTGTGCCTATTATGTTAAGCCCAGTAAATATTCTTCTAATGTGGAATGGATAATGGATTCTGGTGTTTCTAACCATACGTCTAGTACAAATTCTTTATTCAACACTTACGACACTAAAATGAACACAATGGAGAACGTATATATACGTGAAGGTAATCATCTTTCAGTAATAGGATATGGTGATGTTATAGTTCCTAATGGTACTTCAGAAGATGTGTTTCATGTTCAAGGAATGCCCATCAACTTTCTTTCTATTTATCCTGAATTTTAGAAAGGTTATAAATTTGAATCTTGGCCTAATAAATATGTGTTAAAAGATATCAAACATAACTTCAAAATTGTTTCTTCTGGTCTTGTTGACCATAATGTTGGATTATATAAGTTTACTGGTCTTAATTCAAGAAAAAAACAACATTTATATTCCTATGTTGCTCATGTTGATGAACAAAGTAAATTATGGCATGAAACATCAGGTCACTTGAATTATGGTAAAATGCTAATGATGTCTAAAATGGCACTTGTCTTACCTTCAATTTCTTCCACTAAAGGTGTTTGTGAAGGTTGTGTTCTTGGTAAACATCATAAGGAAATGTTTGGTAAAGGTAAAGCTTGGCATGCTAAAGAAACACTGAAACTAATTCATAGTGATATTTTTTGTCCTTTGAATCCCCTTCTTTGTCTCATGTTGTTTATTTTCTTACTGTTACTGGTGACTTTAGTCGTAGATCTTGGGTTTATTTTTGAAGCATAAAAGTGAAACCTTTGGTATTTTTCAAGAATTTAGTTCCATGGTTGAAAAATATTATGGTAAAAATGTTAACCTTTGAGAATTGATAAAGAGGGGGAATTTACTACAAAGGAATTTAATGCATATTTATCTAAGCATGGACTTCAACATTAAAAGATTGTTCCTTAAACACCTCAACAAAATGGTGCAACTAAAAGGAAGGATAGGACTTTGGTTGAATTGGATAGATGTATGTTTTATTCTAAAGGATTACATAAACACTTTTTATTTGAATCTATTTGTTTTGCTAACTATAACTTGAATAGAGTCCCTACTAAAAAAAATTTGCAAGTTACTCTCAGAGAAAAATGGAATGGAAAAAAACCTTATATTAGTAACTTTAATATATTTGGCAATGAATGTTGGGCACATATTCCAAATTAAAAATTGAAAAAAATTAGAGCCTAACTCTCACAAATGTATTTTCATTGGTTATTGTGAGGATTCTGAAGCATACAAGTTGTTTGGTCCATCTACCCAAGGTGTTATCATACAATGAGTTGTTTAACTCAACGTAGTCTCTCCTCCTACTGAGAATGTCGAACCTCATGTTATCTTGAAGTTTCCTTCATATTTTATACTTGGTGTTATATGTATTACTCCTTCCTATACTTTTTTGCCTACCCTTGATCCTAGTTCACCTTATTCTTCAAGTGATCCTTCTGAATGTGCCGAAGATACTAGTGTGGTTCCTACTATTGCTCTTCCAATTTGGTCCCAAAAAACACTTGAATATGTAGGTTATGATATTGGCATTCCTTCTCATACTCATCAAACTATATCTCATCTTTCTCTTATGACTAAATTATTGGCCACAAATGATCCCTCTATCTATGTTCAAGCTAAAGATAAACTCGAATGGGAGAAAACAATGCCTATTAAATATGAATCATTAATGAAAAACAAGACATGGACTCTTGTGCCTCTTCACCCTGGAAATAATTTAGTTGGATATAAATGGATATATAAAACAAAGTTTACTACAAATGACCATATTGAAAAACATAAAGCTTGGTTAGTAGTAGAATTACTTTTCTCAACAAGAAGGTATTGACTATGTTAAAACATTTGCTCCAGTTGCTAAAATGAACACAATTGGAACTAACATTTCTATTGATGCATCTTATCAATAGGAAATACACCAAATGGATGTCAATAGTGGATTTTTAATGGTGATATTTGTGAAGACATTTATATTCAACAACCACCCAATTTTATTATTGGTAACACTTCAAGTTTAGTATGCAATTTGTACAAGTCTTTATATGGCCTTAAGCATGCACCTAGAGCTTGGTATGAGAAAATTGATGCTTATTTCTTGAAGAATGGTTTAGGTGGTGTATATCTGATCCAAATTTGGATGTTAAGAACTTTTATGATGATTTCCTCATTGCGGTACTTTATGTGGATGATATTATTATTCCTAGAATCCATCTTACACTCATACAAAAAAATGAAGAATACTCTTAAAAAGAAATTTGAAATGGCTGACTTAGGCCTATTGCATTATTTTTGTTGGGTTTACATATTAATTTGGCAAGTGGTTGATAGTATATTGCTTTCTCATCCAAGTACAAGACATATTTACTTTCTCTATTTCATATGAGTGATTGTAAGCCTTCACCTACACCATCCTAGTCTAATGTAAAGTTAAATGTTGATTGTGTCAGTCCTCTTGTTGATGTCACTTTGTTTTATCAACTTGTGGGGAGTTTGATATATTTGACACACAATGGGCCATATCTCTCTCTTGTAGTTGGAATGGTTTCAAGGTTTATGCAAAAACCTCATGAAATTCATCGGAAAGCAACAAAGAGGATTCTCAAATATTCACAAGGGACAGTGCATTATGGTGTTTTCTATTCTAACAGGGCTACAATTTCACTTCTTGGTTATACATATTTTGATTGGGTAGGGGATGATTAAGATAAAAAATTCTACTACAAGGTACACCTTCCGGCTTGGTTCAAGTCTAATTTCATGGTCCAAAAAGAAGTTGATACTCTTTCTCTTTCTTCTTGTGAAGCAAAGTATAGGGAAACTAAGGAAGCAACTAAAGAAGCAATATGGATCTGATATGTTCTTACAGAGCTTGAAATCATTTATAAGTCTCCTACAAAATTAAGATGTCACAATCACAATGCAATTAAGCTTGTGTACAATTTAATGGACCACTCCAAGAATAAATATATTTACTTGGATAATCATTACATTCAAGATATTATTGCAAATGGTGGTTTTTGTTTGGAGTATTGTCCCACAAAAAATCAAGAAGGCCGCAATATCTTCACCAAATCCATGATAGAAGCAAAGTTTGTGTATTTTGTAGTCCATTGGGAATGCGGAAAGTTGTCATCAAGGGGGAATGATAATTTAATTCCATCTTTCTCCATTTATGTGTTTTTCTCCTAGTCATCATTAAGGGGTAGTTTTAAAATGTGCAATTTTAATATTGCATGTGTAATGATGTCTAATATGATATCATAAGAGGTCTTATCTAGCATTGGAAGGCATAAATAAATCTAATCTTATGTAAGAAAAGTTATCCACAACCATCATGCATGAATATTCTCATGTTACCATTCATCGTATAAAGGGGTGGAAAATCATTTATCCCGCATGCATTTTGGGATGTAATTCTTCCATTCCTCTTGGTATATAATGTTAATTTTTTAGCAAATATGAATATCTTTGAAATTTAAAACTTTTATCAATGAAATATTGAACAATATAATCAATGGTACATTCAATCACACAAATAATTCATCCACAACATAAGATGTACCCTAGGAAAACCCTCAAAATAATGCGGATGAAAAACCCGATAATTCTTCATAGTATAATAGATAGATTGCAGATAATGATTTTTACACAATAGAAAATTACTCGATAAGAGAGAACACTGAGCAATAGAGAATACTAATCAATTGTATGGACTTTCCATGTTCCCAACACATTAATAACAATCCATAATCTCATCCATGCAAACTATAGTGAATGGTTGCATGACTTTAGTGCACATATACACCCATAATTGTGAATTTCCTTCAAGGACAGTTAATCTCGTACATTGGAATCATCACCACGCATAACATATGCGCCATGCCTTTCATATTTGGCATTAACTGATCTTTAACTGACATCAGAGTGAACTCATTATCTAACTGAATGTTGATCACTCAGTTAACAGGCTAACATAAGTGCCATAGTGCTTTAACTGAAGTATTGTCATGCAAATCACTTTATAACTGAAGTGTCGTCTTTTGATTAACATAATTGTCGTCTTTTAGTTTAACTAGTCCTTCTTTATTAACACTTATTTAACTATTATTAATTGAATTATGTTGAATGATTTTCTTTTCATGTAACACTATGCATTTCTTTAAATAACTAAAGCGTACATTGTAACTCTAACTGAAGCTTACAATTTCGAGTTCACTTGGTCATTTTTTAGGCAATTCGAATTCTTTGTTTATCTATGCTTATCTCTTTATGTTTACTGTGTGGTCTATATGTGTTAACTTTAATCATCTATCTATCACATTATACTCACAATAATTGTCACATGCTATGATCCTCTTATATTACTCTCGGACCATATAGCCATTGCTAAAGTAATTCACTCTAGAGGTAGCTAATCTCTAAAGGAGACTTAATAACAATATGTGACCATGGTTAGTGATATATCACATAGAATTTATGATTCAACATGCAAAGCATTTCACCTCTATAACTAGAGGCTCGTGTAGAAATTCTGACCAGCAATAGATTAATTTCACTCACAACAAATTACAATTGATCACGCAAAATTGTCAACAATGGAGACTGAAAATGGAGCTGTAACACAAAATTATACTAACTCAGTGTACAATAGCCAACCCTGTAATATCATAGGCTGCTGAATAAATAGAATACATGAAGAAATCGAATGCATGAGGAAGCATCCAAATCTAGCATAAAGCAGGCTTACCCAAAATAGGCAAATCCCCCATAGGTGTAAAAAGCTGATCCCAAATCTGTCATGAGGCTCACGAATTGGCAAGGGCGCATGGGCAAGATAATGAGTGGTGAAATTGCAGCTCATACATGCTTTTGCATGGAGGAAAGAGTGGAGGATGAAAGGGGAATAAAACAGGTTCACCTCACCTAGTCTTGCTTTCCTTATGTGCTTTAAAAACTGAAAAAGCAGTCAACAAAGCAGAAAAAAGCAGAAGGGCGCCTAGGAGGCCAGGAATAAAGCATATTTGATTCCTAAGGCTTTCCCAAGCGCTACATGAGTCAAAGATGGCAAGTTTTACCTCTATGGATAGGCAATTAGCAACTTGAACATGGTGGGACTCATGAACTAGGCAAATAAGACAAAAATAAATGAATTAATGTCTAAGTGGGTAATACTATGGGTTTGATTATTCTAACACCCCCCCTTAAGCCTGACTTTATGAGTAATAAATCAAAATATAGGGCCTAGCAACAAGGCTTAGTCACTCTTTTACATACTGCAAGTCCATATGAGCCAAGGAAAGAGGAAAAACCAACTTGGGAAAATCCTCCCTTAAACATGGACTGTAAAACAAAATTGTAGAATCTTGTCTCCACTCATGCCTTTACAGCATGATCAGCAATCCCCAGCAGTGATTTGAGATTGCTGAAGGTCTTCTCACAAAATGCTTTGGTGAAGATATCAGCTACTTGTTCTGAAGATGAACGG
>LPNX010531265.1:705925-789613 GCA_001517045.1 Pseudotsuga menziesii | reverse complement strand
AACTTGAACATGGTGGGACTCATGAACTAGGCAAATAAGACAAAAATAAATGAATTAATGTCTAAGTGGGTAATACTATGGGTTTGATTATTCTAACAGCTCGTCCCATGGGTACCCACAATACTCTAGGTGTTCCCATGAGAATCATCACTTGATATTACTCACGAGTCCGCCTTAATATTACTCACAAATTTGCATCATTTATATTACTCACAAGACTTTACAATACAACATCACGACATTGACACATGAGTATATATATAGGACTTGATATTACTCACAAGTCCAGAGAATGACTCATGATGTTGTACATTCAACACTCCCTCTTAGTGATGGAGTCATTCTTTGTCATAGTAATATTGTCTTAGAAGTACCTGAACTTCGTCATTGACAGGGGATTTTTTTACACATCCACAATCTTCTCATCGGTAGATATGTACTTAAGTTTCATTGTACCTTTCTAGGCCATGTCTCGAATGAAGTGATACTTCATCTCTATGTGTTCCAACTTATCATGAAACACCATATTTTCAGAAATCTTGATGCAACTCTGGTTGTCACACCTTATCATTGTAGGATCAAGTGTTTCATCGAACTATCCTACAAACATATTTCTCAGCCACACTACTTCTCTACAAGTAGTACTAGTAGAAATGTACTTGGAATCATAATACTTATGGAAACTGAGCCCTGCTTCTTCCTGGACTAAGAAATCTTGGCAGAACCCAAGCTATAACAATAGCTTTAAGTGCTCTTATGATCCACAATGTTTCCACCCCAATTGGAGTAATTATAATTAAGTAATAACACCCCTCCACTGGAGGCATACCTGAGTTCATAAGAAACCACACCTATGAGATACCTCAACACATGATTTGCGGCAACCTAATGTCTATGTCTCAAATCACACATAAACTGACTCAAAATGCTAACTTCATAAAAAAATAGTTGTCCTCGAGTGTATCAAGTACATCAACGATCCAATCATATTTCTATACAATGTGGGGTCCACTGGATTTGATCCAGTATCAGGATCATGAATTTACCTCAAATTTGAAAAATATAATTACTCGTTGATTTAAAATTCACCATGCCAAACCTAAACAATATGTCAATAGTGTACTTCCCTTTGGACAAAAATATCTAATCATTTATGTACCAAATCTCAAGGCTTAGAAATTAGTGCATGAGACCTAAGTCTTTCATCTTGAACTCTAATGTGAGCTCCCTCTTGCACTAAACAATCAATATTTCCTCTCTAATGAGGAATAGATCACCAAAATACAGAACCGTATATCAATGGCTAGTTCTCCGCTACTTTGAAGTACAAATTTGGATAAGCTTCACTCTTCGAGAAACTTAGGTTCTGAAGATATATGTCTATTCTAGGATACCAAGCTTGCGGAGCTTGCTTCAGCCTATACATGGATTTCTTCAACTTTAACACATGCAACTCCTTCCCATGAATCACAAATCTCTCAATCTTTTCAATATAAACATGTTCCTCAACCTCACCATTGAGGAAGGTTGTCTTCACATCCATCTAGTGAATTTTCCATCCTAACACAGATGCAAGTGAGATCAGACCTCGAATTGTGGTATATCTGGCCACAAGAGTGAATGTATCCTCATAATCAAAGCTCTACTTTTGAGAGAAACCTCGGGAAACAAAACTGGATTTATACTTATCCACACTACCATATGTAGCAATAATTATCTTTTAAATCCATATGGAAGTAACTATGTGTTGAAATATTGTAACTTCAAAGGATATTCTAAATGTATTTTACTGATGTAACCCAAGGGAGATGTTATTATTCCTCCGACTAGGTGTTACTATTGTATTTGGTCATCATAAATTCATGAGGTAAAGTCTCCTCTTATGTTGGGTATTTAGTACCCTAATAAATAATATAATATATTTTTTTTGAGTATTCCTAAGTGAAGTCAGCACAAACAGTTTATTGGGGCTGACTTGTCTAGTGCAAAAAGTCAATTGACAATTAGTATAAATAGAGGAGCCATGGTTCTTATTTGAACACACAGACTCACTCACTTGTGTAGCGCATAGGAGAGAGAGAGAGAGACTAAACAGAAGGAGGAGAAAAGTTGTTTTCAATGTTGTATTTTATACATCTTAAACAGAGGAATTTTTTGCTAGGTTTTCTTCCCCATGAGGGTTTCCCAGGATAAATCTTTGTGTTATTTTTGTGGTTGTGCGTGTCTATCTTTCAGTGATGTTTTTTCTTATGGTTATGGTGTTATGATGCTAAATGTTATAAGATTTGATATAACCATAAAACCTAACATGGTATCAGAGCCACCCTGAAATAAGTCATTGTATAGCCGAAACAGTGCTACAGCTCCAGCTATTGAAGATTAGGGTTTCATGCTTGAAAACCTTAAAATACTAAAACTACTAGTATTGGTAGATTCACTATATCTCGATATTGGAGAAGGATCAAGAGCCAGAACTTTTACAGGTCGAATATAAATTCCTTATGTACCCTGTGTGAAAGTTTCAGCCTCATGTTCACTATATTCTTGGAGATATGATTCCTCCAAGTTAGGGTTCCAGCCTCTCCCAAGATTCGGCCTTAAACAGGTGACCTAGGGAAAATTGATATATCTCAGGCTACTAAGGTCCAAATGAAATTTCAAAATATTTTAAAAAGGTCACAGACATTACTTTCTATGGTAAAAATTTCATACCATGAAGATGAAACAATGACATATGTAAGTTCGTACAAGTTCACTCTTCTAAACAGTCCTAAAATAAGTCATGTTGGGAAAACGTGCATAATTCCCAATTGTTGAAACCAATTCTGCTATAACCTGCAATGCCAGAAAGAGGATATTCAAGGATACCTTAGTCAGAATTTTTAGACACAGAGGAGCAGGAATTTCATAGATACAATAGAAACAATATCAGGCATTCTGCAGAAGAAACTGAAGAAAACTAGGGCATCAGATATTTTGCAGATCTGATCACAGTTTTGGGAAAATGAGTATAATGCTCAGCTCGCCTTGAGGAGGTGCATATTTCTATCCAATCATATATTAAAGATACCTCAATTGAAAAATTAGGGTTTCTCTATCAAACCCTAGGTCTACCAAAAGCAACATTCTAGAAAAAGCTTTCAAGCAAGCATGAGATTGAAGCAATCTCACTGGTCAAAGAAGAAGCTGCTGATCCATAAGGAGATGATGAAAAACAAACAGAGATAAGTATTTGAATTGTATTTCCTGTATATGATGTGTATTATTCATGATAGAATGTTTGCGTTAATGACAATATCTTACTAATATGCATGTGATGGGTAAGGAGCCCATGGTGCTATACAACTCTCCATTGCTACTTGTCTAGAATGAAACCTCTTTGCTGACATATTGGATTAGTGCACAATATAAGTGATGTCATGGTAGAGATGGAAGGAATCTAGAAATTTTCCATGAGATATGGATGAATGTTGTATTGGCTAAACAGTTGCATGAGGCATAAGAATTTTTCGTTATGCATATGTTTTATGAAATGGTTCTAACCATGCAACTGGTGCATTTGACTTGTAGGAAAGGTCTTGTACAACTTCCTACAAGAAAAGGAGTATGAGACTTGTTCTAAAGAACAAGTGATGACAATTCAAGATTCACTCCAATAAACATGAACTTGAAGCTCCCACGTTCAGAGACACCGTGACGGAAGAATTAGCTTTAGAGAGTGGTAGATCCACCTCGAAAGATGAAGACCACCTTGGGTACAAGAGATAACTCAAGATGAAGAAAAGTATGGAGAGACTTCCAAACCAAATTAAGAGGCCTCAGACACACTCTAGTTGTGTAACACGGCTGGGTGATATCATTGATGCTAACATTTCGGATATGGAAGAAGCTATGATCAAAGAGTAACAGTTGATCATGGGGAATGATGTCTACGATATGGTTCCGAGACCTGAAGGGAAGTCCGTAGTGTCTTCCATATGGATCTACAAGAAAAAATGTACAAATTGATATTTGTGGATTATCTCAGAAAGAATATACTATGGCACGACATACTCTATTGACCAAACACACTTCTTCACTAGAAGTATATATCAAACAAAGAACCATCTGTACAGAATATGCTTGGTGCGAGCTCAGAAGGCACCCAATAGAAAAGCACATCCAGCTTGATAGATCACCTAGAGTGATGAATATCCTAGGGCCTTTGCTACAAGGTTGAAGATGGAAATCCATAGAAGACAACAAGCTTATAGATGGGTGCAAGAGGAACTTTTTGACAAAGTTCAAGATAAATGGATCTTGGTATCTAGTAACCTGAGATGGACACATAGTAGCAGAGAACGTTACTTATAACTCCAAGTACATAATGAAAAGGGAAGATGATGTTCCTCTTCAGGGGGAGTGACTATAGAAGTTCTCTGATTTCGACATGGTACGACATGATGGACCGATACTTTACCAAGATTAAAGTGGGTTCCAACCTTCAAGGTTTAATGAGGAAGACTAGGATATGTCGATGAACTAACAAAATGAACTCATGATAGATGCAATGAGGGAAGAATACCAAAATGATGTTTGGGATATAGTATCCATACCAGAAAGCAAGAGTGTGGTATCTTCCAAGTGAATTTGCAAGATGTTGCTGATGGAAGTAAAGCAAGATTTGTGGCTAGAGGATTCTCTCAGAGAGAGGGAATTGATTATAAAGAGACACTTGCTCTAGGAATCAAGGTACACTTCCATCAGAACTATCATGGAACTTGCTTCCATGATGAAGTGGGATATACACCATATGGATGTAAAGACAAGCCTTCCTTAATGGTGTGATTGAGGAAGAAGTTTACATCAAATAGCCACAAGGATTTGAAGTTGAAAACATAGTGACTCATGTATGTAAGTTGAAAAAGACTCTGTATGGACTAAAACAAGCTCCTAGAGCTTGGTATGGAAGAATAGATAGCTTCTTGGCAAGCATAGGACTTTACCAAGAGTAAATTTGATCCTAACCTTTACCTTAAGGTTATGGATGATGAACCTGACATACTATTGTTGTATGTGGATGATCTATTTCTGACTGGAAATAAGAAATAGATTACATATTGCAAGAAGAAGCTAGCTGAAGAATTCGAGATGAAAATATATTGGATTGATGCATTATTTTCTCGGGTTGGAAGTGTGGTAGAGCCCAGAAAGAATATTTCTGAATCAGGGAAAGTATGCAGTAGAAATCTTGAAAAGATTTGATATGTTGGATTGTAAAGTCATGGCCACACCCATGGAAACCAACATAAATCTGTTGTCTGATGAGACATTCGAGCTAGTAGACATGACTCACTATAGTCATATTATTGGGTCATTGATGTATCTGACAAACACAAGGCCAGATATATGCTTTGCTGTGAACACCTTAAGTCAGTATCTAGTTAAACCTAGATGGGTTCACTTAATAGTTTCAAAGCATGTGATGAGGTACCTAAAAGGTACGATTGAATTGGGATTGTACTATGGAAGAGATCATGACTACAAATTGCATGAATATATGGATCAAATTGGGCAGGAAGTGCCACAGATAGGAAAAGCACATCATGTGGATGTTATTGTCTGGGATCCACCATGATCTCATGGTTTAGTAAGAAACAGTCCAGTGTTTCTCTCAGCACAGCTGAAGTAGAGTATATTGCAGCTTGCTCCGCTTGTTGTGAAGCGATATGGCTTCAATAGCTTATGTCAGGAATATTTGACATGGAGGTGAACACTACAGTAATTTTCTGTGACAACCATAGTTGTATAAAGATGACAGAAAATCTGGTGTTCCACAACAAATCGAAGCATACGGAAATCCGATATTTCTATATAAGGGATATGGTACAAAAGGGAACCATCAAGCTCCAGTATGTGGGTACCGATGAGCAAGTTTCTGATATACTAACCAATCCTCTCTCTTGAATGAAGTTCGAGTATTTCCGCGACAATCTTGGTGTAGTTCAGAAGGACTTTCCTCGCAAGGAGGAGAAGTAATGGGACTACAAATGATGGACCATCTTCGAAGGAAGATCAGGTCGGAGACATGAACCCTTCTCGGTCAAAGGGGGAGCAGGTTGATCTGTTATGCAGATGATACTCTTATGTGGAGAGTATAGCTACACTCATATGTAGATTCCATAAAGTAACACTCTCTTGGGAGTGGTCTTAACCTTTGTGGTATGGATTCTCTATGATGATACTCTTATGTGGAGAGTATAGCTACATTCATATGTAGATTCCATAGAGTTAACACTCTCTTGGGAGTGGTCCTAACCTATGTGGTATGGATTCTCTATGATGATACTCTTATGTGGAGAGTATAGCTACATTCATATGTAGATTCCATAGAGTTAACACTTGCTTGGGAGTGGTCCTAACCTGTGTGGTATGGATTCTCAATGATGAGTCCTCATGGACGCCAGGACTGACATTGTGTATGCAGTCGAGATACTCTTATGTGGAAAATATAGATACATTCATATGTAGATTCCATATAGTTAACACTTGCTTGGGAGTGGTCCTAACCTGTGTGATATGGATTCTCTATGATGAGTCCTCACGGACGACGTAGTATAACACTCACTTGGGAGTAGTCCTAACCTGTGTGGTATGGATGTTCTACGATGGGCTGACATTGTGTATGCAGTCAAGATCTACTCTGCAAACAATACTCTTACATGGTAGAGTATACCTACATGTGAGTGTAGATACTGTAGTATAACACTCACTTGTGAGTGGTCCTAACCTATGTGGTATGGATGGGCTATGATGAGTCCTCACGAACAATAGGGCCGGCACTAGGTGCGGTCGAGATCTACATTTAGTTGTAGACAATTCAGCTGATCGATTTCATGGATCATGCTAATGGAGGATTGCATTGTCCTTGGACTTATGTCCTAAAGTGATCGGGATTGATCATCCCACAAATAGATCATGTGTACTATAGATAGCATGGCAGTGAAGGATCAAGTAGATCAAAGTACAGCAGCAAAGGGTCGAGTAGATCGAAGTGCAGCTACAAAGGATAAAGAAGGACCGAAGTGTTGTTGCAAAAGGATCGAAAGGATCGAATTGCCTCTGCAAAAGAATCGAAAAAATCAAGGTGTTGCTACAAAGGATCAAGAAGATCAAAGTGTTGCTGCAAAGGATCGAGAATATCGAAGTGCTACTGCAAAGGATCGAGAAGATCGAAGTTCCGCTGCAAAGGATCGAGAAGATCGAAGTGCTGCTGCAAAGGATCGAAAGATCGAAGTTCCGTTGCAAAGGATCAAAAGATCAAAGTAATACTGCAAAGGATCAGAAAGATCGAAGTGCTGCTATGAAGGATTGAAATATCGATGCGTTGCTGCAAAGAAAGGATCAAGTGATCATGTGATGCAGAAGATGAAGAGTAACTATTCCAAGTTACTAATTGTGAAAAAACTTCATGTGACATATAGATGTATCTCCTCAATGTACTGTTGTAATTGTCTCTCTGGTCTCCTATACTCTATGATGATGTTGTCAGTAGGATAACCTTCTCGTTAAGGGGTAGTGTTGAAATATTGTAAATTCAAAGGATATTCTAAATGTATTTTACTGATATAACCCAAGGGAGATGTTATTATTCCTCTGACGAGGTGTTACTATTGTATTTGGTCATCATAGAGTCATGAGGTAAAGCCTCCTCTTATGTTGGGTCTTTAGTACCCTAATAAATAATATAATATATATTTTTTAGTATTCCTAGGTGAAGTCGGGCCAAACAATTTATTGGGGCCGACTTGTCTAGTGCAAAAAGTCAATTGATAGTTAGTATAAATAGAGGAGCTGTGGTTCTTATTTGAACACACAGACTCACTCACTTGTGTAGCGCATAGGAGTGAGAGAGAGAATGAACAGAAGGAGGAGAACAATTGTTTTTGGGGTTGTCTTTTATACATCTTATACAGAGGAAGTTTTTGTTGGGTTTTCTTCCCCATGAGGGTTTCCCAGGATAAATATTTGTGTTCTTTTTGTGGTTGTGCTTGTCTATATTTTGGTGATATTTTTGCTTATGGTTATGTTGTTATGATGCTAAATGTTATAAGATTTGATATAACCATAAAAATTAACACTATGGACTTCCCCTCGGGTATGGGAACAACATACCAAACATCATTCCTCAATATAGACTCATATTTCTTAGTCATTGCATCTTTCAAAACTTGTTGCTTTGCAACTTATTCATAGGATGAAGGTTATGAGACATTTTTATGACTCATCTGTGCAACATACTCATCATACATGTCAGGTTTCTTTTTCTCTCTAGAAGATCCCACTGGTGCTCCTTGCTTCTCAGCATCTTTCAGTATATCTTGGTACCATGCAAACCTCCTATTGGTGATAGGTTCATAAACCATCTCTACTGGTTCATTAATCACTGATAGATTTGTTGGATTCTCACTCTGAACATCTAAATGGGGATATTCTCTCTCTGGGACCTCTGACATAGGAGTATCATGCTCCTATGTGTATGTATCATATAGAAGCTCTTTGTTCCCTTGAATGCAACTTCTTCATGAAAGGTCACATCACGATTGACCTCAATGTGTCTCTCACTGGGTACATATATCTAGTAGGATTTGGATGACTTTCTATAACTCATAAAGGTTCCCTTATTTCCAGAAGCTTACATCTTATAACTCTTATTTTTCGATACATGATTGTATACCAGACTCCCAAAGATATTGAGGTGTGAAATGTTTGGATTTTCACCAGTGAACACCTCTTAATGTGTTTTCTCATCCAAAATGGCATTTGGACTTCTGTTCTGGATATGCATGAATGTACTGGGAGATTCTTCCAACAAAGAGGCAGACAAATCCTAATCATGTAACATAACTTTTGCAGCCTAACACATAGTTCTATTATTTCTCTCAACAACCCCATTATGTTGGGGGTTGTATGGAATTGTCAACTATTCACAAATACCTACATCACTAGATAACTCATTAAAAGCATGGGAATCAAATTCACCTCCATTGTTAGACCTTAAGACACGGATGTGTCTTCCTATCTGATTCTCTACAACAATTTAAATTCCTTAAACTTGCTAAAGGTTTTTCTCTTAGCCTTAAGGAAGTAAATCCACGACTTTCTAGAGAAGTCATCAATAAACAATACATAATAAAGATAGCCACTCAGGGACAAGAAATACATGGTACCACATACATCAGAGTGTACTAAATATAAAATACCTTTATATTTAGTATGAATGATAGAGAAACTCTTTTTCACATTCTTTCCAAGTTCACAACCCCGACATACACTATTATGCTCGAAATAAAAAACTGGCATTCCTTTTACTATGCGCTATAATCCTAGTATTGATTTCTAGTGTAGGTGACCGAGTCTATGGTTTCATAGGTCACATGGACTCATAGTGTAATGTATCATATCCTAAAGGTACTTCCCAGGTACCTTGTATATTCCTTCCTTTCGAACTCCAATAACAACAATAATATCAAGATTTTTTCTCTTCATCCATAGAAGTGCTTGATTATCCATGAACATAACTTGGAACCCCTTATATTCAAGAACCAAAAATGAAAGTAGGTTCTTCTTCAAGAATGGGACATAAATAATGTCCTCCACATGCAATATATCTCCCAAACTTAGCTGGAAGGAAGCGGATCCAACTCCTTTAATAGAATATTTTGAGTTGTCCCTCAACTCTACCATGAATGTAAACTTTCACTCTTTTAGGTTAGAGATTGCACCCTTGTACCATGACATGTGCTTGGATGCACCACTGTCAATCAACCATGTATCTTCACTTGTGATTATAGATCCATATAGTTCCGAGATAAGGTAATACTCCCTCCTTATCTCTTTCTCCCCATGTGCTTTCTTCTGAAAGGTTTATTCTTCTACTGCAGTAGATGAATGAAACCTTCCTTGATTATTTTTCTTTGCATGGAACTCTCATGCATAATGGCCCATATTTCGATAATAGAAACATTGAAAGTTTGACTTATTGAAATATTTATTGAAATTCTTCTTCTTTGCTTGGAAAGACTTCTTTGGAGTGAATGGTTTCCTACCTTTCTTCATTCTTGCCATGAGGGAAAGATTTTTTTCTTTGTTGCACACTCCCTTGCTTAATATTCGCTCATCCTCCTAGATGCATTCATGCCACAACCTCTCAAAGTTATGTTTCTCCTCTTGGTCGTTTACCACAGCCAATAATGTATCCCATGAGGATTGGAGACCATCAATTACGATTTGAAGAATATCATCTTCATCCATCACTACTCCAATGCTGGCAAGTTGATCTCTCACCTAGGATATCTTGGTGAAGAATGATGCCACCGAATCATCCTTCCCCATCTTTAGGTTCCATATCTTATTCTTCAAATCCCTCTTTTGACTTGATGCCTTCTTCTCATATAGGTCATGAGTGTGTCAAAAAACTCCTTAGTGATATTTAGTGGAGTGATCATGGACACGATATTTTCCTTAAACAAATGATAAATGATTTGTTTATCCTTTGCTTGATTCTTATTGAATTTGAATCACCTTTAATTGGTGGTAGGATCCTCTACCACAGTGGATACACAGGTATCCAAATCATATTCCTCAAGAATGTTCAATACCCTCGCCTTCCATGTGTTGAAATTGGAAGTGCCCTCAATATGGTATTTCGGTCGAACGAAGATCGATGTCATGGATATTCAAAAACTTTGCTCAATTCCTTTGGATCTATGTAGGATTCTAGTTGCTTTCAAAAACTCATATCCTTCACGTCCTGAGATCTGATATCATGTTATTTTTTTAGCAAATATGAATATTTTGAACTTTAAAATTTTTATCAATGAAATACTAAACAATAGAATCAATGGAACATTCAATCACACAAATCATTCATACACAACACAATATGTACCCTAGGAAAAACTCAAAATAATGAGGATGAAAAAACCAACAATTCCTCGGAGTATAATAGATATATTGCAGAGAATGACTTATATACAATATCAAATTGTCCACTAAGAGAGAGCACTGATCAATAGAGAATACTAATCAATTGTATGGACTTTCCATATGCCCAACACATTAATAAAAATCCATAATCCTAGTCATGCAAACTATATAAAATCGTTGCATGACTTTAGTGCACATATACACCCAGAATTGTAAATTTCCTTCAAGGATAGTTAATCCCGTACAGTAGAATCATCATCATGCTTAACATATGCACCATGCCTTTCGACTTTGACATTAAGTGATGTTTAACTGATATCGGAGTGAACTCATTATCTAATTGAATGTTGATCACTTAGTTAACGGGTTGACATAAGCGTCATAATGCTTTAACTAAAGTGTCGTCATGCAAATCACTTTATAACTAGAGTGTCGTCTTTTGATTAACTTAAGTGTCATCTTTTAGTTTAACTAAAGTGTAAACACTTTAGTTAACTATTCATTCTATATTAACACTTAGTTAACTATTATTAATTGAATTATGCTAAACGATTTACTTTGCATGGACCACTATGAGTTTCTTTAATTAAATGAAGCATACATTATAACTATAATTGAAGCTTACAATTTCGAGTTCACTTAGTCATTCTTCAGGAAATTTGAATTCTTTCTTTCTCTATGCTTATCTCTTTATATTTACTGTATGGTCTAGATTTTTTAAATTTAATCATCTATCATATTGCATTAAACTCAGAAGAATTGTCACATGTTATGATCATCTTATATTACTCTCGGATCATATAGTCATTGCTAAAGTAATTCACTCTAGAGGTAGATAATCTCAAAAGGAGACTTAATAACAATACGTGACCATGGTTACTAATATATCACATAAAATTTATGCTTCAACATGTAAGTAATTTCACCTCTATAACTGAAGTCCCACCCCATGGGTACCCACTATACTCTAGGTGTCTGCATGAGAATGATGACTTGATATTACTCATAGGTATGACTTGATATTAGTCACAAGTTTGCAGCCTTGATATTATTCACAATATTTACAATACAACATCACCACCTTAACACACAAAGATATATATAGGTCTTGATATTACTCATAAGTCTGGAGAATGACTCTTGGTGTGGTACATTCAACATATAATAGAGGTGAGGGAGAGCCTTTGGGTATGCCATTTTATTATGTTATGATGTTATTGTAAAAGTGTTGAAGCATATGTGGAGAGGATCTCACTTGTAATATTGGATATTTCTAAATAAGAAGAAGACAACACCTTCATGTCGATGTTTCCCCATTTGGGGTTTTACCACATATATCAGGTGTATCATTATTTTCTCTGGTCTCTTGTTTCTTACATAATTATTTGTTTCTTGTATATATAGAAGGATATACCAGTAGATTCTTGCTTTGCATGTCAGCCTATGTATTGTTGTATGTTTATGAATATTCTCAATATTCTAACATTAAACAAACATTAATGAAGCACTGATGTCGATCAAGTATCCCTATCCAAAAAAATAAGAAATCTTGAGTAAAATTAAAGGTTGCAATGTGTTTTCTAAGTTTGATTTAAAATCGTGATTGTAGCAAATTGGAATTAATCCCAAAGATCAATTGAAAACAGGTTTTTTAGTTCCTCATTGCCAATTCCAATTAAAGTTAATGCCTTTCAAATTGAAAAATGCTCCATTTGAATTTTAGAAAAGAACGGAGGATGTCCTTGGTGACTTACCATTTTTTATTATCTACATTGATGAAATTTTAGTATGCTCTAAAGATTTGAAATATCATAAAAAAAAATTAGAGCAACTGTATGATATAATTTTTAAACATGGTCTTTTGTTGTCAGAAATCAAAATGGAATTTGCAAAAATAGAGATTGAGTTCTTAAGATTCCTTATCCGAAGATGGATAGATCATTTTGCAACCTCATATATTGCAAAAATTAAAATCTTTCCCTGATGTTATCTTAAACAACACTTAGTTGTAGTTATATCAAAAAAATATACAAAAATCCATCCAAATATACTACAATTATGAGACAAAGACTCATAAAAAATCTTGTTCCTTGAAACAAACAAATAATAGAAGCAATGTGAAGGATCCAAGTAAAAATGAATAGTCTCACAACTTTGACCCTTCCAATAAATTAAGGTCAATACATTTTGGAAACTAGTGCTTATGATTTTACTTGGGAGAGAGTTATAATTGAAAATTTTGGGAAACCAAAAAGAGTTTGTATGTATACATTTGGATCTTTCAAAATGTTGAATTCAAATATCCTTCTAGCCATAAAGATATACTTGTAGTAAAACTATCCATTGCTAGAGCTAGATTGTATCTCACACCAAAAACATTTCCTATTAAAATAGATATTAAGCATATGGAACATATGCGTAGATATGAAAAACAACTAGAGAAAGGCAACAACAAAAATTTTAGAAGTGAATTATGGCTTGATGGATTTGTTTTTGAAATCCAATATAAGCTTGAAAAATACAACTATTTAGATGATCTTCCCAGAAGAGAAGGATCACAACCAATCTAAGACATCAAGCAATCAAAGATAATAATGAAGATGTTGACAAGAAATAATGCGAGTATCTAATGTAGTTTTAGTTACTAATATAAATTGACACGTGCCTTTGGAAGTTCAAGGCCAAAGGTCACTTCTCCTTTATATAAATAAGATATCCACCCTCATTGGATAATTAATCCAATTTCGATTTTTTCCAATGCCCGTCATAGTATCAGATCCTTGGTCCATTTTTAAACTTCCTCATCTGCCTCTCTGCTTTGGCATATTCCCTCTGCCCAGACTACTCCTATCCTGCACTTTGAGGAGATGGCTCTCTTCCATCTCAGACATGTCGATGGAATATGAAACCCTAATTCATATTCTCTTCATGGTGTTCGTCTCCATATCTGCATGCGCTCCATCTCTCCATTCATGACCAAAATTATCTACATGCATATCTCCCAAGTATGAGGCGCAATCCTTATCACGTGACCTAGCCATTGTGCCTGCAACCTATTGAAGAGCTTTATCTGTGCAAGATACTTGTTCATGACTGTGCTTACAAAACCTTCTCCTCTCCATTATTTTATACTAACTTGGTGCATACACCCTATCTGTCATATTTTATACCTACCTTGTACTACTATCTAAGAGTCAAAGTTGCAATCGAGTAAAGACTTGGTATCCCTCACATGACTAATTAAATACTTGGTATCCCCCATGTTACGTAGTGCATAAACCTTGATTTTCATTACACATGGTTCTATTATCTAAGAGTTGAAGTTGCAATTCAATAAAGACTTGGTATCAATCACGGAACCTGGTGCAATAATTCACAAGCTAAAATCAATGTTTAGTGCATCAATTGGAATTATTTTAGTGCATCAATTGGAATTATTTCTAATACTTAGTTTGGAGGTGAGATATCCAGTACTGAGAACAACTCCAGACCATAGTAAGCCAACCATCCACACAAATTTTTCCCTTTCAAATTATGCTTCTAAGATGGAAGTTATGGAACCACGACTTGGTCTAAAGAAGGATTCATTGGAGATGTGATACTACCGAACCCTGAGCAATACTTGCCTACTCTTCTTTGATGAGTTTAGAGAATTTCTAATGGATTTTTTTAGCTATGTACCAATAGTGTGGATTACTGGGGTTTACAAAGGTTAATAGAACTGGTTCACTTCTATGGCTAAATTGATAATTAATATACTTGTGAACTTTTGTTCTCTTTCAAACACCAAGATTTTGATGAATATTGATTGTTCTTAGTGATTCTAGTTTCCAACAACACTAAATGAGGTTTCCTTTGAATATATCGAATATTTTTCTACAATGTGTTTTTACCTTAGCTTGTTCTATAGTGATTAGTATTGGAGAAACATTGCACTATTGAAATTTTTGTATGTCATATGAAGGTTTAATGTATATCCACCAAAGCACAATGGAAAAAGATTGTCATTAACTATTGTTTATATCACAGTGACTGCATTGTAATAAATACTATAGTATAGCATATAGATTGAATAAATTGTATTGCAAAAATTGCTAGTGTCTTAAGAGATTGTATTGTAAGTTTCTTACAAACTATTGCACAAATTGCTTTATAACTTGTACTGCATACTTTGATGTAGAGATTATTGTATTGAACAAAGTATATTGTATTTTCAACCTTGTTAAAGATGCATTCCCTTGTTTCCATGGACAAAGTTGTGCTCAGTGGAAAATAAAACTATCTAGAATGGCCAAGGAAGATCAAGCACACCCTCATCTTCAATGATCTATGAGATGAAATATGTGAAGGAGAAGGAAATCCTACATCTGAAGATCCTAAAACAAACAAAGAGATTGTCATATGGAAAAACATAGATAAGAAGGCATATGCATAGATCACTGCTACAGTAAGTGAAGAAGTGAGTCAACACATAATTCATGCCACAACTTCTTATAATGCTCTAAAGAAATTGAAATATTTGTATGTGTAATGTACTCTTACGTTACAATGGACATAATACACACTAATTTTTTTAAATATACATGCATAATTACTATATGTGCACTTGTGAAAGTACAAGCCTTTTACGAGACACATACCCAATGTATACTCATTTACCCAATTTCTACATGCATGATAGATATTCATCAAATAATACATTACATGTGATAATACCTTAACTTCTATGTTGTTACAATAGATATGATACATCGCACTTAACAACAAGAACAATGTTGTCACTTCTTCAAGTTTCAGCAACAAATGTTACAAGAATGTTGTTATTTCTCAAGTAAAATCAATTGTTGCTATAGGAATGTTGTTATTTCTCAAGTAAAATCAGTTGTTGCTATAGGAATGTTGTTATTTCTCAAGTAACAACAATTATGAGCTGGAAACTGCTACATCCCTTATAAACAAGGCATAACTCCTAAAATATGAAATGGTTCCTTGAGATATTTAAGGGGAATCTCTAACGATAAGTCTATAGGTTATATATAAAATTTCACTTCAACCCACATCATAGATTGGGAGAAAAAAGGAAAATCTTTAAGGCCACCTTTACATTTTTTAGTTTAACAATTTCTAGACCTACTATGATAAACAACTAATATTTTCAGAAGTCAGATCTGGTTGTTTGAGTTTTTTAGTAGTTATTTATGTACCCATGCCCAATTTCTCTCTACCAAAAATCTCTATGACTCATATCATGGATGTTGAGAAAGAACTCAGTCATTGCAGACTTAGCTACACATGCATGCCTGTAACCAACATATGAATTCATTCAAGCATTGGACAAGCATATGGCATGCAAAATTCTCACTATTGGAACACATTCACATTCCCAATATCTCTTGGAAGATTTAGACAAACACATTAATATTTCTTCAACACATTTGGTTAAACATATTGAGTGCAAAGTCATTAAGAAAGAATTAATGGGAAATATGCATTCCCTACAAGCTTACAAATAGCAATTCCTCTTCCTAATATGGCATCCCATTTCCTAATTGAAATCCATGCTAGAGGAATATAGTTTTCCCAAAATCTATTTGGATTTATTTTGCATACACATAGTGTGCAAAGTTAAATTAAAGCTTTAATAGGAAAATTTCCATTTTCAGCAAATATTAAAACATAAAAAATAATGGCATGCTACAACCATAAATATTAGTTAACATTTCCCACCAACAATCTAGGATTTTTTCATAAATAGATTACTAAACCGATCCTTAATTTTATTCCCTGCTACAAGCATATAATTTCCAATCAATTAAAGGCAGCTACATGAATTTCACATCACATAACAGTGAATTTCAAGCAGAAATTCCAAACTTATCTATTCAACTATGGTACAAAATTTAAAGCTACATTTAAACATTTTATCAAACACATTGTTGTAAACTCTGAAGGAAAACTTCAACAAGATAATTACAACCACAAGAATGCATTTTCAACACATACACTAAAACATGGCACATAAGAATCCATTTCATGCCTTAACATTTTTCCTTACTGCATAACCATGCATTCCCACAGTAATTTTCAGATTTAATTACATAATTCTAAACACATAATCATAATACTAAAACACAGTAATTCATTCTATTCCATAATTAACATTGGAATATCACCAAATACAATTCCATATTTGATACAAAATTTGATACTTATCTGCAATATTTTGTATTTTTGGGCAACTAGATGTCTGTGAGGCACGCTCCTCCCATCCTTCAAATTCCTCGCTCATCAGTGTTTCAACAAGGCACCGCCCCTGAGCTGAGACCAAAAATTCACCAAGATATTTGCTCTAGACTTTCAACGGGAAATCTTAAACATACCCAAACCACACCAACAACATGGTTTTAATTCCCAATTTCACATAAATCAATTGCAACCAATTCCAGTAACAATAATGTAGTTAGGATTCCTCATCTATAATTCTCCTGTCACAACCATGGATCAACCCTTCACAATAGTACCTCAGGCACCATATGCCCATAATTATGTTGAGGAAAAACCATGCATTGTTTACCATCTCATTGGTCAATGGTTAATAGGTAAGACAACCATCTATACCAAGTAATGACCAGTAATGGAAGAGTTTACAAGTTATACAGTCTTCAAAATTCCACCAAGTAGCTTGTACCTTCTCCACAAGTGCATCTCATGTCCTCTCTATACCCCAAAATTTCCTTGGCAAGAACATAACCCTATCAGAATGGGGCCAATTTCCCCTTTTGCATCCTGGGATTTGTTGCATGGATCCATGAAACCACATGGGTTCTCCATGAGACCCACATTACCCGCCTCCCCCCCGCCCCCTTTTTAAAACCACCTAATTCCCACTTAACCTTTAATTAAGTTTTAAGATATTTAACCTCACTTAATTCTCACTTAACCTTTAATTAAGGTTTAAGGTAAATAAGGGGTTTAATATTTTAATTTTCATAAAGGTAACTTTTTGACTCAAGTCATGCTGAAGGTCATGTTATTGATCCATTAGGACTTATCACAATGTCCTTTCTCTCTCATTGGGGAATTTTCTAGTCCCCCATACTCTTTCAACGTTTTTGCCTCATATGCATTCAACAATATGTTTATATTATTTATATTTTTCGTGCACATATACATATGTCTCGACCCTTCAGGACACTCCCTTTATAATTACATCATTTACAACATTAAAAACTAGGGTGTTACAGTATGATTCACACTCTAAATTGGAGCAATTCAATTGATGTTGAAGCTCTTCATCCTAGAGTTGAAAGGTGATGATCCCACGGCTATGGCATTTGAGGTCAAAGCCATCATCCATGAAAGTAATGCCACTATTGTGAAGGAAGACCTTACGTTGAAGGACTATTCTGGATTAAATCCCTTGAATGGGCTCGTTATGAGCTTGCTAAAGGAATCCTTGAAGAAATAGTCTTTTGATTATACAAAATGGTAGTAAAAATGGAAGAATAATTTTAAAACGTGAACGTGTGTTTGTGGATTTTATGGGATTTGTGGAATCCTTCTAGCTACTTGTTGTAATGCTAGTCTAGTAAGAGAATGCATAACATAATTATTAGTTTTCATTGTAGGTTTAGAATTATGGTGATCACGTGATGTAGAGAGGAACTCACAACTATGTACACAGAGATGCATAGCAAAAATATCCACACATAAAGAGTAAAATTAAAACAAAATGCATATAGACAACAACCATATAATTCAAAAACCACACATTAAACATAGAAACAACCACAATTCTAAAATATTTATATATTGAAGATGGACTACTCTTGGATTACATTAATCTACATAACCACCCTATGGAACTCCAAGCTTCACTCAACCTCTACAACTTCAAAATGAGAACTCATAGCCTCCTCTCCTATGGGTTTTGTCTTGACCACAATAAAGAACTTACATATGTAGAATTGTTGGGGTAACACTAAACTATTCAACTACCAACCATTAATTTTAGATTCGGGACAAGGAATCATTTCACATTCATGGATTTATTATTTTAGGGTATTAAATATAATTTAGATATTACCTCTCATGACTATTTCATGTACGTCAATAACAATAATTAAAAATGCCTCCTCATCAAATGCTTTGACTGTATGCAACTTTTTCCTTTTCATGTAGTTCTTGGGCATGATCTTTTGGTTGATATGAAGGAAATGTCTAATAGAATCCCCATGGATTTGTAGCAATATGGTTGTAGCAACTCATAAATCTAAAAGATATTAAGGAATTCATAATTAATGATTGAAGGAAAGTAAATATTATAGGACAACCTTATGCACTAGGGATGCTCCTACATCAAACTCCCTTGGTTGGAAATTTCAGCATCTTGCTCAAAATGTAAGTGAAAAACATGTGTAGATCGAACATCCTCCTTTGCCCATATTTGCTGCTAATGTCCAAAAAAACTCCCTCAATCTTCAAACCCACCCCTAGTACAAAATGAGAAATATGTGACCAAGTGACCAAAACATTTGGTCCCACAGTTTTTTCAAGGGATAACGACCAAACTTGAGCAATTTTAAGTGAGCCAACTAAAAACGACTAAGATAAACAACCAATTTGGTCACAGGATAAAATAAATGACTAGATAACAAGTGACTAAGCTAAAAATGGCCACATAACAATAACATTAAGAATATGAATCTGCCATTTATTTAGTCATTTTTAGTTGTGTCACTCCGACCATGGAAAATTAGAATTTTGACAATGAATTTGAATACTGCAGATGGATGCCAAGACCCTCTAGAAATGGGGTATGTGAATCCATCTGCAGTATTAAAATTTAGTAAGTTGTTCAAATTCATTGTCATAAATTCAATTTTTGACCATTTTCGTCAAGTGACACAATTTACATGATCACTCATATCTCTGAATCCATCTACAATGTTATAATTTACTAAATCTTAACACTGCAGATGTATTCAGAGACCCCCTAGAAAGGGGTCTCTGAATCCATTTGTAGTGTTAAAATTTAGAAAATTGCAAACCCTCTCATGTGCTCGGCAATTGACACCAAATTAGTGTTACCAATCATGACAATGTCCTAGCGACCTTACCCATTACGTAATTATGATAACTATAATGAATATTTACACCTCGATTGATACAAATGTCATGATATATTGAAATGTATGAATCCTGTCAACCAATAGCTAGTAGATAAGCATATTTCCTAAGAGAGCCGTTAATGCCATGGCAACATGTAACTCAGAAATTTCGGGGGGGGATTTTTTCTACTTTTTTGCCATATTTTTGAAGGAGGCAAGGTTTTTGTGATTTTGAGAAGGAACCTAAAACAAGACTTGTCTGGTTAAGGACAAAATGTTCCCAACCTTGAATAATGCATAAAAATTAAGCATACCACAAAATTTGAACACATGTCAAGTCTAAAAGAATAAGGGCGTATATCTTTTCCAAAAAAAATTGTTGTTAAACAGAACTTATAGAATGCTTGCCACGTGGCTTTTGAATCTGATGCCACACATCTAAATTGCAATGTACCAAAACTCTTCCCAACCCTCAATCCAAAAATGAAAAAAAATGTGTGTGTGTGTGTGTGTGTGTGTATAACCATCCTGGAGGGAGGGAAAGGGGAAAAAATCACTTGGTGATGGAATCCTCCCTTGAAATTCGAAATAAAATTAGAAAATGCCATCCCTGAGGGAGGAAAAGGGGAAAATTTCACTTGGTGATAAAATCCACACTTGAAACCCAAATTAATTTCAGAAAAGGCTATCCTTGAGGGAGGGAAAGGGGGAATTTTCACTTGGTGAAAGGAGCTCAAGGTTTTACACGGAAAAGGTGTTGTTGGAGAGGCGAGATTGTTGGTTTTCTTTGAATTGAGGGAGACAAAATGTGTGACAGGATTAATCACGGTGCTGAGAGGATTCAAACAATAGCCTATTTAATGGGAAAGGTATAGGTTTGTGTTATCTCCCAAATAAATTAGTCTTCAATAGGTCAAATTTAGAAAATTTATTTTTTTCATAGTGAAGAAGATTGCAAGGCACATTATGAAATATTTTTGTATGTTTAACAAAGTTGGAACGCCTTGTGCTTTGTTTTGCCATAAAAATAAAATTTCAGCTTTTAGTGGCTTAGGCAAAATTTTCAACAGTTCATTAGCCACTGAAAATCCCAGCATTCGACAGCTAAAAATTTGGACGCGGGACTACATTAACCACCGAAATCTCATTGACTCTGTTTTAATAAAATTTTGAAAAGCAGCTTTCGGTGGCTTAGGAAAACTTTTCAACAGTTTACTAGTCACTGAAAAGCTCGGCTTTCGGTAGCTAAAAAATAGGATCCAAGATTACTTTAACCACCGAAAGCTCCAAAAGAAGAAAACGGTTAGTACATCCATCAAAATCAACCACCATCATCATGAGGAGCGCCACTATCGAGCACTTAACCGCCGAAAAGACTGGGACTGCAGAAAATTGTGAATTTGTAAATAATAGGTTGTTATTAGACCGAAGTGACTGATAAAATACACAAACCCTAGCTACCCTCCACCTGTCCCGTGACTGCAGTCGAACCACCACAAAGCGTTAAGTTCCAGTTAAATTGATCACTGCAATAACCATCTCACGGGTCTCATCAGAACTTACTGCCCCCCTGCTCAAGTACCAATCACTGATCAGCCCCTCAAAATAAGCACCCTCTCCTCAATTTGTTCCACATTTCGTGCATGCATTCTCACTGAGCCAAGCCCTCTCTGGATCCAGCATTGTAGTATCCTTCCCTAGGGTTTGAATTTCAATTTTGCAGGCGCAGAAAAACATTCAAGAAGATGAAGAGAGGAAGAGGACCTGCTAAAAAAAACTCAAAAAATGGGTTTCCTTGGCTAAGCTTTGTTTCGAAATGGTCTCTAAGCCACCAAAAGCAGACTTTTGGTAGCAAAGACCAAAATTTTAGGGTGCTCCAAGCCACCGAAATTGGTGTTTTACTATGAAAAGGCATCATTTTAAAATGGTGATTCTGAGCGACTAGAGAATCATTTTGCAAAACTCTCAAAGGTGTTTGTTACTAACATTTCATAGAACAATAACCTCTCTCAATTTTCCTACAGGTGTTGTATATTGGGAGAATCGAATCCATGTTTGAGCCCTAATTTTCGGATCTCATAATTTCCCTGTTTGACACGTGTTTTTGAAATACAGATCTCTGGAAAATGAAAACGAATTTAAAAAAACTGAGAGGTTTTTTCTCCCAACAAACCAATGTACAAAAACCTCTTTTGTTTTATACACAGGTGTCACATATTTGGAGAACCAAATCCATATCTGAGCTCCATTTTTCAGCAGTTTGGCCAAATTTTTGGGGCAAAAGATGACCTGTCAGTCCTCCAGGTGGCATTTTCGACCTCATCTATCAGTCCATGAAGATTTTCTGCAAATGTAGAAGAATTTTTAGCACCAGACAGAAACATACTCAACCTACCTCACTCAGACTCTGAAGAACATGAAGCTAACCTAGCAGAACAGTTTCAAGTAGGTCAAGAGGAGTTTCCATCACCCACACCAAAAGAAGACCAAGGTGAGCCAGTGACAGAAGCTTCCTCCAGTAAACCTAGATCCCAGAGAATCAACCAGCTATTAGTGAAAATAAATGAACTGGAGGTCCTAGATAGAGAAATCAAAAGAACCAATCCAATTTTAACCAAAAGAAATACTCAATTACATAATTCTCTCCTAGAAATGAGAGGGATGTATGTCCTGCTGAAAAGAAGGAATCTGCGATTAATGAAGGATAACTCCAGGATCTGCAGGATTATCAGAATGTCGAGGTTGTAGAAGAAGGACCCAAACCCTAAAACACACCTTACATTGCAAACCCTAGCAGAGGCAACAATAAGCCTTCAGGACCCGGAGGTAGCCCATGATGTTGCTAATATTCCAAATCTTATGCAGGTTGAAGAAGTACCAAAAGGTCAGGAATAAAGTTGTAAAGGGTTGATTAAATACTAATTAAGTTTTTTAGAAAACAGAGCTTTTCGATGGCTTAGGCGAACGCAGCAGCTGTTCATTAGCCACCAAAAGCAGAGCTTTCGGCAGCTTACATGCCCAGAATTTTGTTTCCTTAACCACCGAAAGCACAAAAGGGTGCAAAAAGACATGCTTCCACACAGAACCAATTTTGATGGGTACAAACACCTCAGGGGTGAATTATGAAGCTGAAAATTGATTAAAGGCATCAGTGGAAGGGGTCTGTTCCAGTTTTAAGGGTGTCATCAAGGTGAAATGGGTCACAAAACCTACCTGCTTTTGACAAACCGTGACTTATTTGTCAGATAACAGGTCATAGCTCTACTTCAGTGATCACTACAGTTATCAAAGAGTTCAAGGAGTGAACAAGTGTTAGAGTTAGATCGGTTAGCACTTAAATTAGGGGTTTTTGACCTAATTTTGCAAAAACAGTTATTTTATTTATTTTTAGTAAATCAAATCCAACTTTTGAGGATCTGAAATAAATTTTGTAAAGGCTATAAAGCCTAAGACTTATGTTGAATCAAAGGTTCGACTTCGGAGACTTTTAGACCCTTATTATTATCAAGCTTCTCATGTTATTCATCATTTAATATAAGCTCTTTTGTCATTATATGTTCAGGTTCCATCTCTTTTTTGTTCTATACTTGTTCTTGGATGTCTGATTCAGGTTTATTCTTTTTGTCTAATACGAGATAGTTGCCATCCTATCTATGTGTTGATGAGTTGAATTGCAAGTATTTTTCCTTGTTATGATTAGCCATTCATATGTGATTGTTTTATATATGAATCTACCAACATAGTAAGTTCTCCATTTATTCACCTTATTATCAACCCTTTGAACATTGGTGGTTAGAATCCTTATCTTTTGATTGAGTTTTATGCATGTCTTGAGTGTGTGAGGTCCTTTAGGTCATCTGACTTGATCCATTTAGAAAAAACATTAAAAACATTTAAGTTACAAGGCATCCTCGCGCTGCAACCAAGAGGAGTTTCCTGGAGAGCTAACAGTTTGAAACTTGTTTGACTCTATTCAAAGGTTTTTATGTATTTTTTATTAACTTTAATGGCTGAGTATACATAGGGAATTTTAAGTAGAGTATAATGGGAAGTGTGTGTTGGTGTTGCATTGAGCTTGGAAGTAGAAGATTTTTGTTGTAAGGTTTTATGAGAAAATAGACATATAGGGTTCTGGAACACTCAGGGATTTAACTCATATAAGTGTGCTCTTCTTTAATTTGAAGTTAGGGAGTCTTGGAGTCGCAGGTTTGAGACTCTTGCCTTTATACTTGGGTACCTAAAGAGCTTAATTTTAAAAGCTAGAAGTTTTGAACCCTAACAGAGATGGCAAAGTTGGGCACAGAGTTAGTTGTTCGAGAATCATCTGCTAATGAGAAAGTTGAAGCGCCCACAAAGGTTCAGGATGAAGTTGTGATGGAATCATAACAATTTGATGGCAATGGAACAAAAAGGTAAAGAGTTCTCGAAGAAGTTAATGAGCTAGAAGGAGAAACAAATGTGGAAGCATTAAAAGAAGTTGTTGTGAAGGAATGGGAGGAAAATGGGGATGGAAAAGTTAAGAGTCCCGGAGATGACAGTGAAGATAAAGTAAGGGGGAACTAAAAGCATAAGGAAGTGAAGGTTCTGAAGAAACTAGGTAGGAGAGATGTTTTAACCAGTGCGAGTAAATCTCAAGTAGTTGAAGATGAGGGAGAGAACAAATGAGGATAGGAGGAAACTCTGAAGGATTCAAAGAAGAGGAAAATCAAGGAGCTTTCTACATCTATTCTTGATCGTACCTCGAGGGAAAGGAATACTATCAAGGGTTCTGGTTCTTCTAATGAAAAGGATATCGTTAAAGCGTTCACTATTGAAAAGGTCAGATAATTTTTTCATCATGTTATCTGGAATGAATAATTTGATGACCTCTTTTTAATTCTAATATGTTTGTTACTTATTTTATGTGTTGTAAGGACGTCACTTAAAGACATCACAAATTGTAAAACAATAAAATAGTTTTTAAAGCACTTTGTTCATCCCAAATATTTGTAGTGTCAACTTCAAACAGTGATATTATTTTTGTCGTTAGAAACCAGTTTAAGACTACAATTCGTCTCCTTAAAAATTTGAAAGTTTTGATCTATTTTTCTACCATGCAAGTTGCAAATGTTGGAGTAGTTGTTACTTCTGCTTTTTGTATTATATAGTATTGTTTTTCTTCTGTGTTTTTCTCATGTTTTTAGTCTATACGTGTAGATGTACAGAAGATATATGCATATGCTAATTGTTGTTTGTATGCACTAGGCAATATTGTTTTTAATGGAGATTTCATTAATGATTTGCTTGAATCGATTGTCCATTTAATTTGCTAAAGACCTATCATTCAACCAATGGTTGTTTGCCTGTTACATATGTTTGTTAGTGTGTGATGCATCTAGAAAACTCAACAACCTCTTTTTTGTATAGTCGTATGCTAAATGGGATTTTTACTGTAAAAAATAATTTTAAGGAAACTTGCCCCAATTAAACTCTGTTTTAGGATTGAAGCTTTAAAGGATGTCAATTTGAGTGATTTTGTCCATGTATATATTAGTTCAATTGGATAGCTGACATCCAACTACAAATTGGTAGCATCTTTGCATGGATGTGATTTCGTTACTTTGAAATTGAAACGAGACAAATGATTATTGGGTCTAGATGAATAATGGTTTCAAAGTTGTATTTCTCATACAAGAAATTTTTTTCTTTCAAGTTTGATTTGTCAGTGGTAAGGATTTCTATGGAAGTTTAATTTTAAATATAGTACAATGGCATAATGTAATTTCCCCATTTTCAATTGAGGTCATTATCAAAGTTGTTTTAAATTACCTTGATCAATGAAAAACATAAGCTACTACAATATAATATAAGTCCAACTTAACACCATGCGTGATGCTATGATACATCAGATCTCATTTAATACGATCTTAATAAGAATCAACCTGAATTCTAAAATATATTAAATTAAAAATGTTCAACAAGAATTGCAACATAAGCAAGTTAAGTGTTAGTATAGGTTGAATTTTAAGTTCATGAAGAAGTTTAGCTTTTTGGAAGCATTCTAGGCTTCATGATAGCATATGTCATATAGGTTTGCTACATTGGAATTTATTTAGCTTTTCACGAGCCTCCCAATATTTATCATTGCATTTGTAATACTAGTTTGCTGCATTGGAATTTGTTTATTGAAATATAGTGCTAACTTCAACAATGTTGAGTTAAGACACATTTTAGAAATATAGAAGTTCACAACGTTAAAAAAAAATTAACTAATAAGATGAAAACCAACACTAACAAGGAGGATACAATTTGTCGTATTCCTCTATTGCAACTTGCTTAATACTATATGAATTTTAGAAAGATTTCTAATGAGAGAAATGGTTATCATTATTGGCAATTGAAATTATTTTTCTACCTATTTTATTTATCATGAGAGGCAAGGAATCTTAACGACCAAACTTGAGCATTTTTAAGTGAGCCAACTAAAAATGACTAAGATAAACAACCAATTTGGTCACAGTATAAAATAAATGACTAGATAACAAGTAACTAAGCTAAAAATGACCACATAACAATAACATTAAGAATATGAATCCGTCATTTATTTAGTCATTTTTAGTTGTATCACTCTGACAATGGAAAAATAGAATTTTGACAATGAATTTGAATACTGTAGATGGATTGAAAGACCCCCTAGAAATGGGGTATGTGAATCCATCTGCAGAATTAAAATTTAGTAAGTTGTTCAAATTCATTGTCAAAAATTCAATTTTTGACCATTTTTGTCAAGTGACACAATTTTACATGATCACTCGTATCTCTGAATCCATCTACAATGTTAGAATTTACTAAATTTTAACACTGTAGATGTATTCATAGACCCCCTAGAAAGGGGTCTCTGAATCCATCTATAATGTTAAAATTTAGTTAATTGTAGACCCTCTCATGTGCTCGGCAATTGACACCAAATTAGTGTTACCAATTATGACAACGTCCTAGCGAGCTTACCCATTACGTAATTATGATAACTATAATGACTATATACACCCCGATTGATACAAATGTCATGATATATTGAAATTTATGAATCCTGTCAACCAATAGGTAGTAGATAAGCATATTTCCTAAGAGAGACATTAATGCCATGGCAACATGTAACTCATGAAACCCAAAGTAATTTCAGAAAAAGACCGTCCTTGAGGGAGGGAAAGGGGGGATTTTGACNAGAATGCCAATTTGAGTGATATATATATATATATATATATATATATATATATATATATATATAACAAATGAATAACTGACATCCGGCTACAATTTGGTGGCATCTTTGCATGGATGTGATTTCCTTATTTTAAAATTGAAAGGAGATAAATGATTATTGGATCTAGATGACCGATGGTTTCAAAGTTTTATTTCTCATACAAGAAATTTTGTCTTTTAAGTTCGATTTGTCAATGATAAGGATTTGTATGGAAGTTTAATTTTAAATATAGTACAATGGCATAATGGAATTTCCCATTTGCAATTGAGGTCATTATCAAATTTGTTTTAAATTACCATGATCAATGAAATACATAAGTTACTACAATATAATATAAGTCCAACTTAACACCACGCATGATGCTATGATACATCAGATCTCATTTAATACGAACTTAATAAAAATCAACCTGAATTCTAAAATATATTAAATCCAAAATATTCAACCGAATTGCAACATAAGCAAGTTAAGTGTTTAGTGTAGGTTAAATTTCAAGCTCATGAAGAAGTTTAGCTTTTTGGAAGTATTCCAGACTTCATGATAGCATATGTCATATAAGTTTGATGGAATTTATTTAGCTTTTCGCGAGCCTCCCATCATTGCATTTGTAATAATAATTTGTCACATTGGAATTTGTTTATTGAAATATAGTGCCCAATAATTGATCTAGATTAAACATGATCTTGTGATTTATTAGTGTGAGAGTGAGCTAAGAGTTTAAGTGTGGATGCAAGTCCATTATGAAAGGAATGTATGCATGCACTATACAAAAACATACTTGTGCATCTATGACTTTACTATAGGATGGTTAAAATTGGATATCTGGTTGTACTTTGTTTTGCTTTAAAAGATTTAGTACTTCTCATTCCAGTTTGCTAGAGAAATTGCTATTTTGGTGTTTGGTTTGGTTGTGTTAGATTTGTTTTAGCTTGACTAATACTGTTTATTTCTTTATGTAAGTTTTAGGTTTGAATCAATTTATGTATTGAATTGTATCTTGAAAAATATATTAGTATTTGTTAGTATGGAAACAATACATTCTTCATTAGATATGATATGATTGCTTTGTTAGTTTAACTGGTTATTGTTAATGTTTTTGGGCATTAGGCTCAATCGTCTCCACAAGGCATTATCGAGCACCTGGAATTGCAAATCCAACGGTGGTGAATACTTTGGTTGAATTTTTATCTAAAATTTTGATAATTTATAATTATTAGGAACAAAATTAATAATATGAATTATCATTTTTTTAAATAAGTACACTTATTTTTCATCTTTCAAAATTTTAATACTAAAACTAACTCTTTGCTTCACTAGAAAATGGCATCTTGCAAAAATTCGAGAGAATATTTGTTGAAATATTGTAACTTCGAAGGATATTCTATTGTACTTTTGTTGTATTCTCCTTCGGAGATGTTATTCCTCCATTCATATATGTCCTTGATGTAATTGGTCATGTAAAAGTCATGAGGTAAAACCTATATTGTAAGTCGAGGCAATAGTACCCACAAAAGTAATATATAAAATGTATTTTGAGTCTCCCTAAGTAGGTCGACCTTAATTAGGGAACCTCGTCGACCTAGTTGGTTAGTTGAGTCGCTCACCTAATGAATATAAATAGGTGAGGCGTCTCTCTCATTTAGACACACCTTACACTCAAGCATTGCGTAAGAGAGAGAAAGAGAGTATATTGTGGAAGAGGAGCAGTTATTCCTGTTCTTGGGGTTTTACACTATACTTGGTAGATTTCTATACTAATGAAGTTTTGCGGGGTTTTCTCCCTTGTGGTTTCCCCAAGGAAAAATCTTCGTGTTCTCTTGTGTTGTTGTACTTGTATTTCTTTCAGTGATACTTTGCTTATGGTTATGATGCTAAATGTTTTAGATCTTGTATAACCATTAAAAATATAACATGGTATCAGAGCCACCCTAAAATAAGTCTTTCTGCAGTCAAAACACTGCTACAACTACAACTACTAGAGATTAGGGTTTCATGCTTGAAAACCCTAGAAGACAAAAACTAGTCATGTTGATACTTTCTCTATAACTCAAGATTGGAGAAGGACTAGGAGCTGAAACTCATGTAAATCAACACACAAGACATCAAATAACATAACCAGTCTAGGATACTGTCTACCCGGTGCTATCCCATAAAGGAACATCAACACACACGGCCTTGTGTGTTGATGTTCCTTCATGGGGTAACATCGTGCAGATATTCTCCTAGATTGGTCATGTGATTTGACTAAGAGAGAATTCGACACATTCACCCATGGGACCATGTGACTTTATCTTTATCTCGTAAAAAGAATTTGGGCAATGGATGTGTTTCAGGACTAAGTGTCATTGAGTATGTGTTGCAATTGTTGATAGATAGTATAAATAATTGTGATTCTAATTACATGCAGGGATGATTTTAAGGAACCATACTTATTTGAAAGTGTAAAAATGTTGGTGAATCTTACCAATTCTTAAAACGCCAACTATAAAAAATTTGGCGATATTTTTTAAAAAATATTTTATTTTCCAAGGATTTTCTTTTGTTTATATAATAATTTGGCGATTTTTAGGGTGAAAAATTTTTACCCGATCAAAATTGGGTGAAACTGGGCTTCAAAAAATGCAAAATGACAAATCTTTTTTTGGAGAAAAACACGGAAAAATAGCCCATTGGGCTAAATTTTGCCCCTAAAATTATCCTTGATTACATGTTATTCTCTTAGAATATACCATTTCCTTATCAAACAATGTGTCATTAGTTGTTCTGATAATCTATACATTTTTTATAAATTTTAGCGCTTTCCTTTCTATTTCAATGTTGTTCTAGTTCAATGATTTATTGGTTTAACATTGTTTGGTTGGATACAAGCACGCATTGTGGCATTAAATGTCCAATAAATTATTTTTTAAATGGTGGTCATTTTGTATTATCTATTAAAGTACATATTATGTTGCATTTTCTTGTACTTTGGAAGTAAATCTAGACATCATGTTTCTCTCTCATTTTTTTGTGCTTACTCCTTACTGCGGGAAAACTTCATTGACTCTATTCTGCTAGCAAAGGCAGTGTTTGCCCAAGAAGTTAAGAAGTTGCAAAAGGAACAATTTAATCCATTTGAGCAGGTGACCTTAGAACCTTTTGAAAGATAGCATGTTTGTGTCTTAAATCACTGATGTAAAATTATATGATATATTCTATTTAAGGGTGCTAGCTCAATGGAAGAGCATATGCCTTATAGGCAGAAGGTTGGTAGTTTGATTCCTCCATGCCCTATATCACTAGTACAAAATGAGAGATAAGTGACTAAAAAATGACTATATTTGCCTATAAACGACCATTTTTGAGTTGGAGACCAGTGGTAGAAAATTTCAAGTATCTTATCACGTGACCAAAAATGTGGTCGTATTTAGTTAGGTTGTTTATAGCTTGTCTTGTAGTCATATATTTGGTCCTTAATTTCGTAGTATATTTGGTCATTAATTGTGACAATGTAATAACTTCAAAAAAATATCCTTCTATTTTCAATTACATATGATTTTATGTATCTTGAATGTGATAAAGAGCTTAACTCTATTTTATCTCTTTGGATTTTATTATGTTTTGTACTTCTTTGATAAGCATTTCATTAAGTTGTTCTCGGTTACAATGAAAGAGTAGAGACTGAAATAATGGGTAGTTGGTGGGTCTCATTCAATCTGATTATAGCTCTACTTGCAACGTAGATGTGTTATGCAGGCATGAGTATTATAGCCAGAGTTGCTCTGAACAAAGGAATGAATCATTTCCTCTTAGTATCTTACAAGGAATTCGTTGCTACAATACTAATCATATATAAAACGAATATTAAGAAGTATCTATTCTTATTATATACTTTAATATATTAATATGATCCTGTGTACATGCATGAGTGAGTTTACCATCTCTCAATTTAGATTTCCCTAGAGATGATTTTTTAACATAATGATGTGCCCAAAGTGCCTCTGTTGCAAATCAACATTCCCTTTAGGTAAAAGTTGGGGATATGGACTACTCCCATGGAGAAGAGCAAGATTGTATATTTAATTAGGAAATCTAAAAATGTTGGAATTATGATAATTAAAACACTTATAGTTATAATATTGATGTGATTAAACATTCTATTCTCTCGAACGATTCAAATGAACCTCAAACTTCTCAATGTGGTTCACATCCACGGAAAATTCCAATACCTGATATTCAAACTGAATCAAGGTATGGTCAGNGGCTCCACAAGAGCATCATGTCACTTACAAGAGTAGAACCTGGGTGGGGAGGGTAACATTCATTCCTCCCAACCACCCAAGCTACATCCATTTGACAAATGAACCTCAAACTTGCTCATGTAATTCAACTAGAATTGAAAGTAGCCATGTGGCACCTAGATTGTTTCACATCAATTTTCAATTAGCTTGAGAACATAGCTCAGGTACAAGAAAAGAGAATAGTGCTCAGTAAAAATATGCATTTATTTTTTTACCAAAATATTTCACCTAAACACAATCATGCATTGTCCATCATGAATCTTATGCTGCCAAAGGTAACAGGTAGTAGAGACGATGTCTTTGCTAAATGGTTTTTCTACTTACAATAAGTTGTTGGGTGGTGGAACCTTTGACAAATACGAATCATGCTTTCTCTGGCATTGGAAAAACAAGTATAAACACATCAGTAGGTTCCCATTTTTCAAAAAAGGAAGATGGTTTCCTTGAATAAATTTTTTAAGACAATGTAGACAGTGATTGAATTTTATAAAATTTAAAGTTTTTTTTAGACAATGTAGACCATGATTGTATTTTATGAATGTTACTTTTTTTAAGAATGGTATTTGAAATTTGCAATATAAAAGTATTATTAAGGTGCAGCACTACTAGATTATTCTAAACTCCGTGAGAAAAAACGTTAATCCCACAGACATATGTTGCGCTGTCATTCACAGATCATCCATGCCAACGAGACCATATGGATTTTTGTGTGATGGAAACATTTGTTTTCACCTACCATTTTACTTTAGGATGTGTCTATGAAAAACAACTATCAATGCAACATGGCAATACAGATGGCAATACACATTAAGCATGATCACCATTTGCTAAGATGAGACTATGTCCCATTGTTTCTTTCTTCTCTGCCGATGCCACAAGTTTCATTGTTGCATATACGGATATCGGTTAAACTTCATGTCTTGCATTTGCTTAATCAATGGTTGGTAATTCAACTGAAATTGGGTTTGCTTCTCTCTTTACACTCTCCACCTTAGTCATTGCTTCCACTTAGTAGGTGATGCTTCATGGGCTATTTCGATTGCACTAAATTCTTATTTTCTAATATCACAAACAATGTCTTAGTGTAGAAAATGGTTCAGAGGATCAACTAAGGTCTGAAACATGACCGCCATGCCTTACATAAGTTGGTTTTGTTGTTTTGAATCAGCGAGGAATTTAACAATGGTGGGATCTTGGGAGTTGATAGAGAGTATGAAAAAAAGTGTGAAGCAACAATGCAATACCAAGATTTTATGCAAATGTAGCATTTGATATTGCATATTTGTTTAATTTTGGAGCCAAAAAGTTATGGTATTCGAGGAATTTACATCCAAATAAGTCCTCTATCAATCCCTTATGTTTCGAGCATTCAGCTCTATCAATTCCAATTGGTATTTCACTTGCATTACTCACCCGATAAGTATCACTAATTTGATCAATTATGCTTTCCCACAATTTCGTAGCTTCCAAGGGTTAGCTCTGGTCCAGGCTTCCTTCCCTTCCCTTTGGGGTTGTCGGGGTGTTACCAACTTAAAATCGTTCTTATGTTTTATCCTAATGAATAGATAGAAAATGCATATATGAGGCTGAAGATTGTAGTCACAAGGTTGTAAATTATACATCTAAAATAAAAAAGTGAATATATGAGACCAAGGAGCACAAATTTGAAGCCAAAGAGGAACAAATCAACATTTTGGTTTCCTCGAATTAAGTGCTAATGGTACCACCCTTGTGATCATTTGTAGGTATGCTTCTTTCTTAATTGGTGGATATGGTTGTGTATCTACTTATGTTGGTATGGTTTCCTCGAATTAAGTGCTAATGGTACCACCCTTGTGATCATTTGTAGGTATGCTTCTTTCTTAATTGGTGGATATGGTTGTGTATCTACTTATGTTGGTACTGAATAAGCTTTTGGATATGCTTCATTTATACTGGTACTTATGGATCACGATCTAGATTGACTACTTCAATGGGAGTATGTCAACTTGACTTATCAATGGAAAATCCAAAAATATTCTATTAGGGAATAGGTGCATTCTACAATTATTAAAATGGTAAGGCCACTCTAACATTGTTTGTTTGTAATTATTGCACAAAGTGCAAACAAATTCTATATTTTAAATTTGTAAAATCTACTATAAATTTTTTGAGATGTTATAGCTACTCCTAGTCTATGTTATCTCAAGGAAGATCAAAGACTAACAATTGATTGTTATCCTATTTCATGGCTATAGTCCAAGGTTCAAAGAAAATCAGAAGCAAAGATTGGAAGTCTTTTACCTAGAGCGGCCAAAGAAGAAAGAGTTTGTTGTGTCACTTCCACGTGCAATTTTTTTGGGTTTTTAGACCAAACAAGGTGATCATATTCAACATGAATTATGTTCAACACAAATTTGTACTAAGATAGAGTTTCAACCTTTGAACATAGCCATTTAGATAGAATTTTTACGAATCGTGTCAACTTGCAAAACTTTGTACTAAGCCTTAACTAAGTCCTAAACGATTTCAATGGTGGGATCAACAGTACATTAGCAAAGGAATTCAACAAGGGGATTAGCAGTATTGTTGATTTCATTGTAGTGGTATTCTGGTACAATTTTGTGCAAATAAGTAGTGGAAATTAGCAGTAGCAATGATGCCTTTAACCAATAACGGTGATGATAATACTTTTATAGGTGGTAGTGAAGGGCAATGGGAATCCTTTCAACGGTGGTAGTGAAGGCAGTGCACGAGGCTATAGGATGATGCTCTCTATCCTAGAGGTGAAGGTGGCACAAGAGGTCATAGGGTCAATGTTCTCATTCAATGCTCGATGTAGGCACCGAGCATTCTACTGTCACTTGGGCAATAACACCCTAATTCGATCGCCCAATGAGCTTGCAATTAAATATAATTAAATATTTGATAAAAAAAATAATAAGACACTTTGCCTTCGTGAAACTCTGGAAAACCTGAAAAAAATATGTTGAACAAGTAAATTAATATGTAATTAGCGGCAAATCAAATGCAATATACCTACCATGCCTTGGGCACGTATAATAAGAAGAAAGCTAAGTTTTTGGTGGGATAGTTCACCATGGTCGTTTAATGAAATTGGATTTATTAAATATTCGGTCATATAACAACATGTGTACGAAACTTATTTAACCATGACATTTCTCGCTTCTCCTGAGGCAAGTGTGGGTGGGTCGTCCAATGAGAACATCAAATGGCCCTCCCACACTTGCCTCAGGAGAAGCGAGAACTCCCACGGTTAAATAAGGTTCGCTAGAACATGTGGCTCCATGATTTGTTAATAATATTTTATTGATAAATTAATAAAGCTTAATAAAAGTCTCTCTATGGAGATACTAGCAAAAAATGTGACAACTTAAGATAAACACTTACATTTTCATCTTTCATGTAAAAGATTATTATTTTGATAAAGTTGTTAGCAACAAATTACCAAAACTTAATAAAAATATTTCTTTGCATATAGTAGCAAAAAATGAGACACCTTTCAAATAAACAAAGATGGTGCTAGGAGAAGATTGTTACAAAGATAATTGTTGAATACAAGATAACTTAATAAGTTATGCATAAAAAATTATTGGATCAAATCTTTTATTTATTTATTAATAACATTACACAACATTACATACATATTAACCAATAGTATGTTTTTATTATTATCCATCTTCCTATGCTTTTATTATTAACCATCCTCCTTTGAAGAATTAATTAGTATTTTTTTTATGAGTTTTTATCATGTTTTATGAACCAACATCTATATTGACAAATGAATCATACGGAAAATATGATGCATAAAGAAGTAGTGTGCATTCTATACACAAATTGTATGACAAAGTGATAATGTCTTTACATCTTGTTAGAATGCATATTTTTTAACAAATTGAATGTTTTTTAAATGTATTTGTAACATACTTTTTAAAGCAAAATAATTAACAAGTATATATTTGCATTTAACATCCATCAATTGAATCAAAAAAATAATTTGAAATTAAACCTAATAATAAATAGAAATTACCATTAAAAAAAAACATTATAATATTTGGAAAAAGAAATCTTTATTATATAGTATCTTAATATTTTTCTAATATAAAAACTCATTACTGTGCCATATCCAAGTTAATTCAACCTATAACTAATAAGGTATTGCTAATATTATTAATTTTCATATATCTATATATTTTAAATAGTTTATCATTTTCATTTTAATTATTTTATATATCTTTTTATCTTTATGAATTATATAAAGAGTTAGTTTACTAGTTAAAGTTGATTTTGTTGTATTTATTTAAATTAATGATGAAAGCATAATTGATTAAAAAGAATTTATGTGAAAAATTGTAATAGTCTTACACTACTTAAGTAATTCTTTTGAAAAGGGAAGATTTAATATCTTGCATGGTAGAATTTTCATGATGTTGAAACTTATACCAATAATCAAAAGGTTTTTAATGTATTCGTAGGTAGATATGTGTACATGATTGACTTATGATATCCATGCTGCTCTAAGTTGAAATCGTGTTACATTAATAATCAATTGTGACTATGCTTATATTCAAAACCTTCTATGATAAGGGTTTATTAAAATTTTAACTTTATTTGTATATGGAAGAGTATAGAAAAGTATTTTATGATTGATCTTCATAATATATTTTTGATTAGTTTGGATAAAAACAAATTCCTCCATATCTCAAAGTAATAAAGTGAACATCAGGTTCGTTATACATAAGTTGCAAAATCAATTATTCATGTGGATTTGATTTTTTTACATGATACCCTAATCTTATATTAAATTTTTAAATAATATTTTCATAAACATAAATATAATCACCAATTAAGCAAAAATTGTTTAGAAGGCCACTTTTAATTTAAATCTGATCACCAACTAAAAAAACATTATTTGTTACATTTGTTTAAATAAATTATCCACACCACTTTTAACTTTTGGAACTTTTCTATTTTCATTTTTAGAGCACTCTTAATTTAAACATGATCACCAACTAATTGTTTTGTGTATTTGTTAACCAAATTATCCACTACTTTTAATTTTAGAAATTTTTCTATTTTCATTCTTATATTTTATGAATAACTACTTTCAGGGGTGATTTCTTGTTTATCTTTACCATTTATGTATGTAGAAACTTAAATAAAAGGATATTTTATTCTATTTTCACACATTCAAAATATAGTTGGGTAAGATTAAAAAAATAATTGTTTTGTTATTTTTGTTATTTGTGCAATTTAGAATATTTAAATGTTTATAATAAAAAAAATGTTTTATTATTTTTTAAAATGAGACAAATCTTTATCTTAAATGGTTGAAATGGTTAGGTTAGATTGGGTTAGAGGATAGATGATTATTTTTCTAGTTTTTAGAACTATATGTTCTTTCTTCTCATTTCATTTTGATGTGCTTATGTATTTCTTATTATTGTTTAGAAATCATGTTAATATTTTTAATATCAAAATTTTTTATTCTTATCAAATTAGAGTTATTATAAATATTTAAATAATTTAATTTTTTTATTTTTTATATTATTGTAATTAAGAAAATTTATATTATAAACTTATAAAATTTATATGGAAAGGTGTAATTGAAAATATTTGTACACTATTACATGGGAAGGTGTAATTAGTATTTCAAAAGTGATCAAAATTTCAAATACTTGTTGCAAGTGGGGATCGTGTTCTTCACCAATATAGAGCCCTGAAAACACCACTTGAGCAAGTGGCCCCAAATGAATCAAAATCCATGGAGCCACTAAGAATTTAATTATTTAGGTTGATATTTTTTAACATAATAATTACAATATAAATATGAAATGAGAAAATAAGCTTTAAAAGGTTTGATTTAGAATATTATTTTACCAGAATATGACAATATTGTAAAGTTCTATTTAAGCTTAATATTTTATGAACAAAATAGTTAAAATATTATTTTAACAAAATATGATAGTATTGCAAAATTCAATTTAAGTTTAATATTCTATGAAAAAAAGAGCTAAAATATATTATTTTTGAGGAATTATAAAAGGAAAAAAAACAGAATATTTAAGCATGTTTTAGATTTTTTCCAAAAATTTTGTAATTAGGTTACAAAATAAGAAAATATTAATTTTTATATAAAAATTAGAATCTACAATTTAACATATAAAAAATTATCAGTTATATATAGATATCAAAATCTACTTAAAAAAAATCTAAATAATTTCTAATAATAAAAATAAATAAATAAATAAAATTTACCTTTAAAAAATAATAAATAATCATTTGTAAACACAATGAGCAATACAATTTTGAAGAACGTTCAAAAACCACATATTCAAATGCTTGAGGTACCTGTTTATTTCTTAGTCTATATTTTATGGTTTTATCGAGATTTAATTATATTTATTAAAAAAATGGAAAATATAGTCTTTTCAAAAAAATCTCATAAAAGATTTTAGATCGCCCTACGAGGATTCAACAAAGGCTGAAACAGTAAATCCGAGTGCACTTACCTGTGTTGAAGTTAGAGCAAATTGTAAGGCATTAATAAATTAACAGATTATCCAAGACAACTTTCAATAACCAACTTCTGCAGGCAGCCTGCTAAGATACTTTATTTAATTTTTGAATTTTTGAGTTGTATAAAGGGGATTTTTTTACCTCTATTTTGGGCTGGTTTTTACTATTTTTTTGTCATTTAAGTAATTTTCAAAAACACTGTTAAATTTGATTTGAGGTTTTTCTGTCTCCTGATTTCATTTCGAAGCTTAAAATCGCCCAACAAACAACAGAAATTACAGATTTTGTAAATTAAATTCACGAAACAACTCCTTAAATTTTATCGAAGATAAAAGATGAAAAATAATAGTTAATTAATAGAGTAGTTGGTATTTAGGAAAGTTAAAAGATAATTTATTTAATTCCGTCCAAGATAAAAGATAATTAGAGAAATTTAAACTTACAAGATATTCAATCTGATCTTCATCCTTCTGTGTGACAGTGACTACGTGATGGTTAGGAGTCCGACACGCCTAAATTCAGTTAATTTGACTGGCGGTTTAAATAATGTACAGCGGCTGTACTCGGTCCACCAATGTTGAGTCTCTTGCTCGTGTCTACTGCCCTTGAGAAAGGGAGAGCAATAAGCACCTGGTTGTAAAGCAATAAATGTTGTGGTTGCCGGGCACATCAAAGGTTGGATTTAATCTAGCTTTTTTTGGTCCACCAATGTTGAGTCTCTTGCTCGTGTCTACTGTCTTTGAGAAAGGGAGAGCAATAAGCACCCCGCTGCAAAGCAATAAATGTTGTGGTTGCGGGGCACATCAAAAGTTGGATTTAATCTAGCTTTTCATCCAACCGTTAATGTGCCTCGCAGCCATGAATGTTCTTCAGCGAGATGCTTATTGCTCTCTTTGAAAAAACCTAGTAAACACAATCTCTGAGTGCCTTTCCTGGCTTCAAAATACGAGAACTGAATGCATTCCGTTCAAATTGTGATTGCTTAATTTTTTCTTATCATCTAGTTATAGAACAGACAGATAATCAAGAAAAACCATGAAAAACAGACAGGTAATGATAATCATTTTTCAGAATTTAAAACGCGTTCTCAGGAATTTGTTTACTTGCTTGAATTTTTCTATACGTGCGGTTTAATATGTCGTAGAATGCAGAATAAAGTCAATGATGATCATGCATGAGACTTCGAAACCCATGCATCTCAAAAAGCTATAATTTAAATTAGTAGAAGCCCAAAACAAAGTAACACCACAAAGAATAGGCCGAAACATATAAATCCTTACAGAAACATAACAATTTAGTAAATACAAAGTCTCAAAAGCACCACACAATTGAGAAACCGCCCACGAATCCATAGGAGAATGAGGAAATCAACTGAGAGGCCTCCATACCTGGAAAATAGTAAAATACAGAAGACCGAATTCCCTTCTTGGAAAGCTATGAGAAGAGGATAGCCCAACTCATGTGCCGTTGCAAAGCAAAATGCACACAATGACTGCCACTACTGGGGATAAACGAGATCTTGCCCTTACATACATAAGCCTTTTGCAGAGGATACGAGAATCACTCAACTCACTCCTAATTATTGGTGCATGCTGCCATGTCAACGCAAGGTACAGAAATTTTTTGGGTGCAATATGCCTTTGGGATCATATCTATTGCTTTCCTCACCATGAGATTTGTTCCATCCATTACACCCTTTCACCATGAGATTTGAACCAAAAACCCCATGAGGACCAAACCCACCAAACCCACAGAGACCAATTTAGTTATGACAAAGAAAAGCGAAAAAAGAGTTTCGTTCTTTACAAAATCTCTGTAAGTAAATCAAATCAAATCTAGTTGCAACTTAAATCCCAGCCTAACGAAATCATTAACTCTAAAGGAAAGGATCAGGATCTGTCTATGAACGAAGAGCCAGAATCTTGTGAATTTAATTTATAAAATTTGTAATTTATGTTGTATTTTTAGTGATTTTAAGTTTAGAAATGAAATCAGATTACATAAAAACTCTACCCAAACACTTATATTCTTATACTCTGTCAAATTTAACAAAGTTTTTTGACGGTTTTGAAAATTTCATGAAGATTCATGACCAAAAACTGATAAAAAACAGCTTAAACAGCTTTAACATAAGGAAAAAACATCCCGTTTAGACAACTCGAATTCGAAATCTTTTTTCACCAAATTTATGGCTAATAATGAAACAGTTGTGTTGATCAATCTTTCAGAAAAAAATCACAACTCGAACTCGAATTCGAAATCTTTATTCACCAAATTTATGATGGCTAATAATGGAACAGTTGTGTTGATCAATCTTTCAGAAAAAAATCACTGATCACAGGTATTTATATGCATCTCGTCAATGGGTTATGACGGACTACCCTATATTTATATAACACCCTCCTGCATCCAAATCCAGCAAGAAATAAGCAAAATATTTCGGAATCCTAAATAATTTCAGGAACCGATCTTGTCTTCACTGTTCCACCAAGAAATCCAGCTCCCCTCCGCGAAACCAGAGCATAAGTTCCTCTGTAAGTTGCTGCTCCATTTTCATGGCTGTTTCTTCTGATATAATTGACGATCTACATAGAGGGCAGGCGACCTGCTGCCCATAATCCACCCATTTATCAATGCAAGATCTGTGAAATAAATGAGAGCAACGCAGCTGACAAATCTGATCCACCCCTTCATCAACTTTACACAAGCAAACAGCACAGTCTGCAACATTGCCAAATGTTGTAAGGGATTTGCTGGTTGTCCTGTCAAGTTCTGCAATCAGTAAGAAACGAGCAAGGTGGGAACCGGAGCCGAAGGCAAGGCTGCTCTCCATGGCTTCAGGCTCTGAGCTCTTGAGTCCCAGAATCTGCAAAAGGGCGGCTAACAATCGCTTAATGGAAGCAAAAGAGACCCCCGCCATGATTATCACTGTGATAAGCAGTCCTGAATCCGTTGATACATCTGAGAGGCGTGAAATCCCCATACCTTTTCTTCCTCACTTTCAAACAAACAAACAAACGATGGAATTGAATGAAATCCCCTGAGCATTTTCATTTAATATATATAGGATTCTAAATGACAGAAACAGAGAAAGCCATAGGTGGTGAAGCTGACACGTAACTGATTCCATAGCCTCGTATATTTATCCATCCAGTAGCAACGCATAGATTTCGCTGGCGTGGTCCATACTGATACGCCCCTAACAACTTGCCAGCCTGGACTTGGATGCTGGGCTTTCAAGTTGCAGTTTGGGAGTTGTTTCATCTGCCCAGAATCAAATCTGCCAGAGTTTCCAGATTCAAACTCTCGGAGCATTTTCCACCGTGAGAAACATGAATGGCTACGAATCCACCCATACAAATTTTAATCATTCTGTATTTTTGTTATTTATGTTTTTAGAAGTTTTTATTTGAGATTTAGGATGGAGTATCGCTTATGTTTTAGTCTAAAATTAAATCATTTTGTTTTTTTGTTATTTATGTTTTTGGAAATTTTTATTTGAGATTTGGGATGAGTATCTTTTATGTTTTAGTTTAAAATTTGATCATTCTGTTTTTTGTTATTTATGTTTTTAGAAGTTTTTATTTGAGATTTGGAATGGAGTGTCATTTATGTTTTAGTTTCAAATTCGAAATAAGCTGATGAATAGTTAGACATGGATAACTCAGAATAGTTAGGCATGGATAATTCAGAGTTAAAATTTTTTAACTAAAAAAATACTAAGAATAAAAAAAATCCAAAGTGTCTTCCATTCCAACGTTATCTCTCAACCATTTGATCCCTATCGACCTGATCCAGTTTTTAACATCAAATACAATGTAATAAAAAAAAGAAAATCATAAATTCAAAACTAATGGCAAGACACTCATAACATTTTTAACATCAAATACAATGTAATAAAAAAACATTACTTTTTAATATCAAATACAATGTAATAAAAAAAGAAAATCATAGATTCAAAACTAGTGACGATACTCTCCTGACGTTTTTAACATCAAATACAATGTAATAAAAGATAGAGTTCAAATCCCAAAAAAAAATGTTATATATACCTCCAAAAATTTTAACAATTACATTCTCTGAATAAGTTCTCTGTCTCACAAATCAGAGATATAATTAATTATACAACTAAGATAAATCAGAGATATAACTAATTATACAACTAAAATATGTTTACTTACTAAACTTTAGCCTTAAATATAACTATTAATTATGTGATACCATAAATATAAATCATTATAATTTCATATTGGAAATGACAATAATATATAATATTATATTTATTATTTATAAAAAGTTTATTGTTAACTTTATTTTTGAATTTAAGAAAAGGAAAAATTTCAAATCTAAAAAAAGTAATTTATTATTCATAGAATCAAAGTTACATCATCAATTAACAGAAAAGGAAACATTTCTAACATCTTTTTTCAGAGTCTAAACAAAAACTTTATTATCATGATAATCTCCTCTCTTTTATGGAAAAAATATTTCTACCAAACCAACAAAACCAAGCTATCAGCTTATGAAAAATAAGACTAATAAAAATGACTTTTAACAAACATCTTCAACAAACCAACAAAACCAAACTATTAACTTACGAAAAATAAAACTAATAAAAATGACCTTCTACACGCATTTCCAACAAACCAACAAAACCAGGCTATCAAATAAGACTGATGAGAGTGACCTTTCACAAAAACCAGAAACACTGATTGACGCTTCATACAAAACATTTACAAACTTTAAAAAAAAAATATCAAATGTTAGTGACTGACCCTTCAACTAAACAAATAAATATACATACTTACATATAAGCTGAGGACTAATGTTAGTTATATGTATATGAAATGTTCCTACGCAGCCGTTTGCAAGCTTCTTACATTTGTGATCTGCATGTGGATGCGTACATTTTATATGGCATTAAAGCATATCAGTTTTCTAAACGCTTGTATATATAAATATATTTTATATAATATCATGGCCATTAAATGTGTATGTTTGGCAAGAGCTATTCCTTGAGCTGCGGAGCATTTAATGTGGCTGCAGCAAGCTTGATGGTCGTTGGATTTTGAGCAACTCAAGATCCAACGACCATCAAGCTTGCTGCAACCACATTAAATGCTCTGCAGCTCAATGGATAGCTCTTGCCTTCCTTTTTACGCCACAAGATCCAACAACCATCAAGCTTGCTGCAGCCACATTAAATGCTCTGCAGCTCAATGGATAGCTCTTGCCTTCCTTTCTATGCCAAAGACGAGCTGTGCTATTTACACAAAGTCTAGGTTTGCCAGGGAGGACATTTAATTCCTTTTGACAAAGTCCAGGTTTGCCCAATAGAGTAAGGAGGGGTGTAAGATAAATTTCTTTTATTTTTCCGGGAATATAGTTAGAATTTGTTTTTTTTGAAATGTTAGGCAATAAAATTGTAAGAAAATTGAGTAAGGAGAGGTATAAGATTTATTTTTTTTCTTAGGGAAAATAGTTAGAATTGGTTTTTTTTTTAAATGTTAGGCAATAAATTTGTAAGAAAATTAACTGTTAAGAATAATTTTACTAATCAAAGTGTTTTAGGTATAGTTTTTTCATGTTCTTAAAAGTTATGAGGGTTTTTTAATCAATCCAAAACTTTAAATTTTTTATTGATAACATGTCATTATTAAGAAGGTTTTTAGGTGTGAGAGAAGGCTATCATGCAATGATGTTGATGGTGGTTATTAATTGTGTTTTAATGTGGGTACATTCTATGTGAAAGTAATTTTCATCTTCAACCCTTTTAGTATCACAAAGTGGACAAATTATTTTATCAACTATGTTTTAGGAATTGTCTAGAGCCATGAATTCTCCTAGATTAGGGTTGATTACCTCCTTATAATATCTTAATTTTCTCTTACCTTTAATTATTTATCACACAACAACTTAACCTTAGACAAGACATGGCATCTTTATGCCAACCTTGCTTAAGTTGCACTTGGTTTTGACTAGAGCATGAAATAATCAGTAACACCCATCCTAGTGATGGGTGTTAGTAATCTTAACATGACAACAATAATTGAAGTAAAATGAGTTTAGCAACAACTAAGCAATCAAGCCATGCAAACTAGCAACAACTAAGCAATCAAGCCATGCAGACTAATAGTAAAATTTTATGTTTTTTGTATTTAATTTATATGCATGTTTCTTGTACTTAATAAATTAAAAGCAATTGTGACACATATATAATTTCATAGCATGTCCAAAACATTTAAAATATGCAATAACAGTCCCTTTTAACTGAATAACCAATAAAATACCTTAATATTGTAGCAACGAGCCAATCCTTAGTCTAGTTAAGTAGACCAAGTAGTCCAACCAACTAGTGTTGTTGAACCATGCCCAAACATGGATTAATACTCCCATCCAACTAGGAGCTAAGCTACTAATTCTAGAAAATCTATGGGTTTTGATTGGCCTCTATGCTCACAACTCTAATAAAAACAATAAGAACCTCACTTCTAATCTCTCGTCTCCCAATGTCAAGTATCCAAATCCATTTTTATTTTCCTAAGTGTTTCCTCTTCCACTTTTTTTTATTTATTTCTCCCTAGAAAAGTCCCACCCCCACTTCATCCCTCTAACTCTCTTTTATCCCCCGTTAACAAGGATGGTTTATCACCTTAAATCTACTCTAATTTATCTAAATATTATTAAATAATAAAATATCTCAATGGGTTTATTACTTTTCATTATCAATCACATCATTAATGGTTGGGAAACCATTAATGGGTCCACCTATAACATGACATGAAATCAATAGTTTAAGATTATTTAATTAGAATGACTAGTATAACTACATTAATAATTTAGACGTAATTACTAGTGAGAATTAAATGGATTCAATTAATAAACTAAAATGTATGTAATTAATACAAGTTAATGTAGATGAGCCTAATACTTTGGAATCTAACTAATGCAATGTAAATTTAAATACTATGAAGTTAATACTATAATTAATATCATATCTCAATCGTATTGCACCCATCAACCACTATGCATGATAATACAACAATCATCAATATGTTCATACATTCACATCATAACCGATACTAGTGTATGTGTGCAAGGTGTGTGTGCATGACCAATTTTACACCCTCCTCATGGAGAGGCTCCAACCTTGTAGTTCCAGCTCAGAGAGCAAGCATGGCTCCATCTTGTCCGAAGGTGATCCAGCGTAGGAGACAAAGAAGCAGAGTCAGTTCGAGGAGGCAACATTTCAATTTGCATTTGAAGTCAAGTAGCGACCATCTACACTCTCATCCCGAAGGACAAAGGTGAAGGGATTGGTTGGTAAGAGTGTGACTTTGGTTTTATTGATGCACTTGTCATGCAAACATATTGTCGTCTATTGAGACTATCCTGCAGAAGATCGTGTGGCGTAGCTCGAGGTTCGTGGCTCGTAGAGTCAGTTGGAAGAGGGCGATTTGCAACATTATGCAAGTCTTTGATCCGCTCGAGGTTCGTGGCTCGGAGAGCCAGTTGAAAGAGGGTGATTGGCTACATTGGGAAAATATCTTCATGTCCAAGTTTGGCAACTTCTCGAGACAAAGGAGGCAGGCATTTGCTTGCTTGATTTCTGCAGTCTTCAATTGAGTCCTATAGCTTGTGCACTTATGTGACCCAGCAGAGGCAGTTATGGTGCGGCGGTAGAGATGAACAGATGATGAAGACTCTGCAAGTGAATCCATTGTGATGTATCTTATGTATTTGTGCATCTTTGTAATGGATTGGTCACTCTATTTTGGAGTAGGCCCGGAGACATAGCCAGGAGATCTGGTGAACTCCGTAATCAAATCGTGTCCCTAATGTCCTTAAATGATTTTTCATTTTCATGTGGATGATTCTATGTTACACACTTATATTATGCTCATGTTCACTTGCACTAACGTCAGAAAAAACGATCCTATTGGTCCCGATTGTTTCGAGCGAGTTCGATGACCTTCTGGGCTCGCCCCCGAGATCATATCACCACACATGCAAGACAATAGTCCAGTACCCATGACATCAAGTAATTGTATTAACTAAGTCACAATACATCAACACTATTCAACATTATACTTAGATTTACCTTGATGACATAACCCATGATTGACAAGTGACGGGAACCAAGTACAACTAAAATGGTGTCTCAAATCCCAAACCAAAATATTCATAATCTAACCATACATATGTCCTAACCTACTTCTGACTTTCCACTCCTTATCCATTGCTCTATTCGAATATCCCAAAGTGTCAACTATATTGACACAACCCCAGATATACTACCGTAAGTGGAAACACCAACTAAATCGACCTAACTTCCCTGGTAGGAGATTGGTACTCATCATCACACAATTTGGGGAGCATGACTTGGCACAACCCTCCCACAACCTCAGGTTTTAGAGGATGCATAGTGGGAAATACCTCCACCCCTCCTATTGGAATTGGGATAAAAACCCTATCCGAAGTCATAGTGTGCTATTGATGTGGTTCTTAGAGTTGTATCATGAATGACTAGTTTGGGAAACCCGGTCTCTTGCATAAACCTACACTATCCCACGAATTATAACAAGTATATAGCTATTGCTTAACCCCTCTGAACTATGTCTTATTCTCATCCAAACATAAGATCATGCATAGCTTTTCATCGTTTCCAAGTCAACTGCCAATTTGGGCCACCAAGGAGACAGCCAATCTGGGGCGTACATGTTAGCTTAGCCTAAGTTGTATTTCATTGTGTTACAACGCATACTATGTAAATAAATAGGTCCCTTATTATAAAAGGTGAACCTCTCTCTAATACAAGCATCTATTTTGTGCCATAAACATATCTGTCTCATTTTCTCTTATGTATGCTAGTTACTCAGCTCTTTCATTTTTGGCTAGTTTTCTTGACCTGGGTCGTGCCCAGCAGAGCCAGTGTGCCTCCCTCCATGGATCCACCCTTGATCACCTCACTGAATGATTCTGACTCTGAGAGATAGCCTGTCCCATTGGCTATTCAATCCCCAAGGAAACTTCCCTATTTTTGCGAGATACACCGGGCAAGAAGGAGGGTGCTCCCACTGGGTTCTGTGCCTTTTTGCTTGGTTTTTCTAGCTATCAGGAATGAAGGAAATGCACCCTCCTCAATGGATGCACTGAGCCTCCCTTCTTTGAACTTCGGGGCTTCAGCCGAGATAGCCTAACCTTTTGGCTACTCTCAGTCCTTCCCAGCACTGCCCCTCATTTTTTTTTGCTTCCCCAAATCCATGGAGCGCTCTTTCTAAAATATGTGCCCTTCCTGAAATTTGGGGCAACTACCAGCTAATGGCTAGATCAACAATCTGATTGCTAGATCTCCTTCTCCAGCAAATCAATTGGTATAAGAGCTTCAATATCCAAGGAGAAGCTTCAGATCTTGAGTATGAGCTCAAACAATTTTTTTTTAAGTTTTCATGATTTCCAGTCCGGATCACACCCTTCTCAAGGTTTCCTTATTAGTGTCGGTGAGTGCACAGGTCTCCTATCCCGAGGGGCGCATAAATCTCCACCACAAATAGAGGAGTTTCACATATCTATTTGCCCACAGATCTCTCCCTCTAGTTCTTCTCTCCCCCTTTGCTCCATATTTTTGTGCACTCTGTTCCCACAACAGAACTTGACCCAGATTTCTTTTCAAAGCCAAGTTTTTCTTGAATACTTTTGTTTTCCTCAATATGCCTCCTAGAAAATATCCCTTGGTAGTGGACTCAAACTCCAATGCCTCAAATCCAATACAAGGCCTTGCTTCGATCCTTAGTGAGTTACCGAAAATGCAACATCAAAGTAATCTAGCCCCCAGTCCCTTTCGGTTGGATACTCAATTCCATCTCCCTAAGTTTGTTGGGAAAATCAATGGAGAAGCTGTGGATTCATGGATCCGTAGTCTTTCCACGTATTTCAACACTTTCCCGAGCCTCACAGAGGAAAGAAAACTTCAGATTGTCGCCTTGCAATTGGAAGGAATTGCCCAAACATGGCGGAATACAGAGCAAGAAAATACCACATTCATGGTAGATATTAGGGATGCTCACAGATCCTCTACCTCTCAAATATTCAGAACTTGGGCTCAACTTTGTGAATCCTTGAGAAATCGTTTCTACCCACCCGGGTACATACAATCTTTATGGATCAGATGGAACTAGCTTCGCCAACTCCCTACACAAGGAGCGTAAGTATACATAGACTACTTCTCCAAGTTGCGCCTCCTACTCCACATTCCATATCCGAAAGAGGTATTAATACCTAAGTTTATTCCTGGGTTATTGGTTCAATTACGTAGGGAAGTATATTTATTTGAAAATCAAACATTAGACAAGTTTTCCAGAGAGCATTGGCAATAGAAAGGAAGATATCTCCTAGGGGTCGTAATCCTTAGTCCTATCCCACCCCTAATTCCTTTATTTCTCAAGCACCCACCTCCAATCCTTCATCCCGCTTCCCACCTACTCGTTCTTCGAATCCAAATACCAATACACCCTGGTGTTCCTTCCACAAAACCAATTCCCACAACACTCCATATTGTAGAGTTCTCAAATCTCTAAAAACGAACAAAACCTTACTCACTGAGCCTACTACTTCTCAACCAGTCGAAGACAATGAGGAAGTTTCTCTTGAAAACCCCACCGAAGTATATCCCTCTTTGATCTTAATGACCACTGAAGATTAAAATTCATCAACCCAACCCCTCTTCACTCACAACTGCCAAATAAAAAATTCTTTGGCCTTACTTATCATGGAAAATGGCAGCCAAAAATATTTGGTGTCTCAAGATCTAGTAAACCGTATTCATTTGGTCACTACTCCGCACCCAAAACCCTATCATCTAGGATGGGTTCAAAAGGATGGTCCTCGTCTATTTGTATCTCAACAATGCCTCGTCACCTTTGCCATAGGTCAATTTAAAGACACTGTCCTATGTGATGTCTCACCTTTGTATTGTTATGACTTACTTCTCGACATGCCCTACAAGGCCCAAAGGAATGCCATTTATATGGCTAAATCCCGCTAGTATAAACTTACAAAAGATGGCCACATCTATACCCTAACAGAAGCCACACCCAAAACCACTTCTACCAAAGGAAAAATCCCTCATATCCATTTGAATCGAGGTGTCTCTCTCTATTTGGTGCCCCCCATACCACCAAACAATACTACACATATCGTTGCCGAAGCAATGACTCCTCTACTTCAAGAATTTTCCGATGTTTTCCAAACTCCTACAGGCCTTCCCCCCTCTCGCCATATAGACCATTCTATTCACCTCATCCTAGGGTCTGCCTTACCTATTACACCCACTTACCGATTGGCCCCATGAGAAACAAAGGAAATGGAGAAGCAATTAACCGACCTCATCAAATCCGGTCACATTCAACCATCGTCTACTCCTTGTACTTATGTCGCCTTTGTAATCCTAAAACGAGACCCCTTAGAAATACGCCTTGTCCTTGATTATCAAGCCCTTAACAAAGCCATGGTAAAGAACCGATACCCCCTACCCCGGATTGAGGAGTTACTTGACACCCTCCAAGGATATAAGTGGTTCACTAAATTATATATGACAGCAGGCTACCATCAGGTTCGAATGAACCCAAATGACGCGTGGAAGACAGTTTTTAAGACCAAATTCGGTCTTTATGAATGGAAAGTCATGCACTTTTGCCTGACTAATGCACCAGCCACATTCATGCGGCTCATCAATGATATTTTCAAAAAAAATTTGGGTCACATTGTGGTCATATACTAAGATGACATTCTCATCTTTAGTAATACATGGGATACCCACATGCAACATGTCCGTCAAATTCTCCAAATACTCATAGAGCACAAGTTACAAGTCAAGGAAAAAAAGTCATATTTTGGCTAGAGTTCAGTTCGTTATCTCGACTACGTGGTAGACTCAGAAGGTATTCAACCGGATCCGACCCACATCCAAGCCTTAAAGCAATGGCCACAACCTTCTTTGACCAGCGAGCTAAAAAGCTTCCTAGGTGGTACCAATTTTTATCGTAAGTTTATTCTTCATTTTTATTAGATTGCTCGTCCTTTGCATCAACTATCTAATAGTCATTCCACCTTCATTTGGACTAGCGTATTAGAATTGAAGCGCCATTTATATCTTCAAGTAGATAGTTCTGAATTATGATTGCAGTAAAAGGAGAATGAAGATACAAACTGAATTTAAAAAAACAAAAAAAACAAAAAAACAAAAAACACGCAGGAAATGGATGAGTATTGCTCAGGAATTTACACTATCATTGTCATTAATTAAATCCAATATTACAATAGTATACATAGGAAGTATTCAAATGCATTAGGGATCCATTTGAATCTACTAACTAGATCTAATTGTACCTAACTGACTAGCTAACTCATGGTGTCTCAATCAATATCGGAGTCCAATAGATCAACTCGCAGATGTCTAACCAACTCATACAATCAGTAATAACTAGTTAACTCAGTGTAACTGAGGTGGTAGGTGGGAAAAGGCGCCTACTCCACATGCAGCCATGGATAACTAGCACTAGCTAACTGAAAGTAACTGGAAGCTAACTAAGACACATTGTCATGAGCTTTGGAATCCTTTGGAATCCTGTAAAGATAGTAGCGATACAAGCAAAGGTATGGCTCCTGCCTCTGCAATGCAATCTCTATTGTCCATGCTACATTTAGCAAGAATTTTGAGTTCAAGAAAACTAAATATTCATTTGGTGAGAAACATCACGAAGCAATTTTCTCCAGCGTGTTGAGCTTCATTTTGGGATATTTCCAATTGGATGCCCTAAATGGCTACTCATTTGAACCAATTTTATATCTTAATCTTGGGTCTTTTGCAATCAATTCACACAATTGTTCATTCCCTGAATGTAAGGATTGTTGATGTCCTTAATGCTTCAAAGGCATACTTTAATTATTACTGAATGACATAGTGCATAAACAATTGCCAATTGAGGACACTACTCGTTGTCATTTTAATTTCATAGATTACAGGGGTATATGTCACAATTTCCAAGCATCTGATTTTGAACAGGATTAGTCTTTTGATTTTTCCCAACCACATTAGTAGAAATTGCATTTAATGGGAAGGGAATTTTACCAGGACTACACTTCACAAGAGCACGTAGAAGCATTCGTAGTTTTGTCAATGTGGAGCAAGTTTTTATCTTGTTCCCAACCTTGTGCGTATTTTGAAAGATAAGTATCAGGGAGAGTAGCCATAGAGTATGAATGCATCATATTTGGTGTATCAATATGATCTCTTCTATTTACACATCATTTTATTCTACTCTTATTCCCTTTTCTCCACCTTGGAGATGCTATAGAGGCAGTTTTTTTTCATATGTTGTGATATTTTATTGCAGGTGAAAATTCAGAGAACTAATGTCATTCCCTTCAATAGATTTTGCAATGGCACATAATGTCAATTATTCACTTTCATAGTTCAATCCCTTGAGGATGTCTCATCATTAAATTATGTTGATGTATAACTTGTTGGCCCTATTTATATTAGAGTCAATGACCTCATTTTGACTCTATATGACACAAGGTTCTTTTTCGTTTCTAAAAAGAGTATTTCTAACTAAATTCCAAAACATCCACCATGACTGCTTTTTGTTTGATAATATTGTCTAACCCATTAAACTGTATGGCTTACAAATTTGGATACTGGTTGAAAGAATCTATATGCTCTTGCTTGCATGGATCAATTAACATATACAACATGTATTCCATCTAAATTGTTGTGCAGACAGAGATTGAACAATATGCCAGACAACCCAAAATACCTTTTGGGATTCTTCACATCTAGAACAAATCAACAAACAAGGAAACATAATGTAATCCCTATGGTTATGGTTGTGGTATTATGGGAGACCAATTGAGAGGACCCAAGACCCATATCCCCTATTTGAAAAAGAATAAAGGCTAATACTTTTATGCATTAAATATATAACAGAAGATAAATTCAATGTCTGCATCGAGAATATTGTGCCCGTTGACTTTTTAACCTGATCAGAGAGAGTCAATTTATTTTGTATATGAAAAAAGTTTCTCAAAATATTTTAGAGAGATCCAAAACATTTAGAATGGAAGGGTGCATTCTTCCATCTGTAGAGTAGTTCATTTTAAGAAAAATATGCAAAAAGTTCAGATACCTTTTGCATATGCTTTGCATGTCAGAGGTAAAAAATTAATGACTTAACTGTTGTAACCTATACATGAATCTCAAAACAAAAAGAATTGGCAAAAATATCACAAGATATGTAACGGTTTGCCTTATTCTCTAAGACATTTGAAGTTATTACTCCGCAGTGGTAGATTGATCCAGCTAAGTTGGACCTAGTTCATCCTTGATGTGCATAGGTGGTTGGTGGACGAAAACATCTTCCGCCAAAGTTTCCAGGACATGGATGACCTGTCTCTTGATTGCTTCATTAGCCTTCCAGTTGTAATCTGCGTCCAACCTTCTAACTGCATAATACAGATGGTGTAGGGAGCTTAACACTTTTTGCTTGAGTGTTGTATGTTACTAATATAGCATCTCATATCTTTCACTTACATAAATTTCAAACTCCATCAAGGAGTCTAGAATTATCTCATTTGAAACTTGACTGTGTGATTGCCTTTCAAGGTTGTTGTTGTGAGTTTCATGGCCCTGTTGTTCAACAAAAGAAACTAAAATTGTTTCTGAGTATTGAAATGATTCACAGGTTTTCCTCCCACTGGGTAATGAGAAGCTTCTGGTACTTGGGCCTCGATCCTAGCTTATCCTATCGTAGATCAAAGAATCTGCCATTATCAATCACCTGAAGAAAACCGAGTCAACGATAAAGTTTGAGATAGAATGGTGGCAAGCAACATTATTTCCATCGTTACGAGAAACTCCCTTTTAATTTGCCTCATTGTCACGGAAAAATTCCAGCTCGATTGTACTGCTAGCCTGCCAAGGAATGCCCCTCCAAATCTTATCAGCATGTTTGGGGAGAAATTTGGAGGTGAGCAGAATTTATGAGGTTATAAAGAGGGGGACATCAAACTCAAATGCCCTTGCAAATTCATAGCTACCAAATTCCAACACAAGGCAGTATAAATTATCAAATGCATTCAATTTTTTTATTACATCAAGCACAAGTATGTATGACTCATAAAAACATATGGTATGCAGGAATGTACTTTGCTAAAGGTCCTCACTCCTGAGACCTAAACACATGCACACAGAAAGAGAATGAGAGATAAACATTCATAATTGGATATCTTTGTTGAATGGCACTCATGTCACTCTCCAAATCCTCAAAAACTGCCATTTTAGGAGGAACAACGTAACTAAGCAAACCAAGTCGATTAACCAAAATCCCAATGCATTTAGATAATTAAAGTGCATCGCTCTGTTAATAATAGAAAGAAAAGTGATGGGTTTACACTGCGTTTTTCCACAATAACAAAAAGATAAGGGAAAAATAAAACTATTTATTCCTTACTTTCTAAACTAAGTTCTAATAGCAACAAATGTCATCGATTAAGCTCTATGTTGTATGCATAAAATAAAGATTAACAAATTTTAGAGATGATTCAAGCAATTTAAATAAACTCAACAATGGTCAGATCATTCAAGCTACTGATGATGCCACTTATCTCTCCAATGGTCAAACCAAACAAGGTATGTCTTTTTGCATTGACAATTTTGGTCTCCTAGCTATCAGTTTTTCCCTTGAGGGTGGAGTCTTCAACCACTCTGTGTTAAAAGAAAGAAAGAAAATATATTCATGTATAGTATGGACAAAAGACAGTCGATAAGCCTGGAAAATTACAATATTTTACAAATACTCAAGGAAGCAGCTTAAGCATCTCAGTTAGAAATAGAAAATAGAAAAGAGATGATCTAGAGTAAATTTTCTTTCAAAAGTGGATCTAAGGAAACTCCTTAGAAAAATGTAAAAATAAAAAATAAAATATCTTGAACTTAAAATAATAAGGTAGATTGCCTGAAAATATTATTTGAAATATAGATTTGTTGAATTGAAAATGGAATTTGTTCTCCCTCAATTGCTGTGTTGAAGCCATACATATTATTGATCAAATAAGTCATAAATCTTTCTCACAGTTTTACCATAAATACTTCTAGGGGTATAGTAGTATACGTAAAGGTACTAGCTCATCCTACAAGAGTGAAAGATTTGGCACTCTGAAAAACGTTCCATCTTTGTGGAAAGACTCAAGAAACTCTGAAAAATGTTACATTCTTCTGCCATGGATGAAGGTCCTTGTTTCTAACCATGCCCTCTGCTTTGTGTGCATAAAGAATTAAATAAATCAATACCATGGAATTGGACGATGTACATTGTACAAATCTTGGTTCAAAAAACGAGGTGAGGAAACAAATTTTGAATTATACTAAAAACTGTCGAGCTAGAACACCTTATGTGATGTAACTGTATAAGCAATGAACCAACCAAAAGATAAAGAATAGAACAAAATTTTCAATGACATCAGAGGAATACCATGAGAAATCAGAATAGACTCCACATCTATAACCGGACTGATCAGGATATGGAAGAAGAGTAGTACATTGTTAATAACACAATAATTAAACTTTACTTTGCACAATAAGCATGCCAACTCTGCCTATCTTGGAAACAGTGATACTAATAAGATGAGAACGAAGCATAAAGTTGAGACCTTTGTAATATTTCCAATCCTTTACAAGAATAGTCTTTCCTTATGGTTTCCTCTTTTGAAGGTGTCAGCACCACCGTTAATATAAGTTTTATTTCAAAAGAAAAGGCAGTCATTAATAATCGTTTAGAATTTTTTATAAGGTCATCAATCAATGTGCCCTCTGTATAACTCTGATCTGGGAACATATTGCTAAGATCATCACTGGAAAATTGTATGCTATTCTTCGGCTGAGGGGCTCTCGCCCATTGCATTATCATCAGTGTCACTGTCATACCTATTTATAGTGTCAGTGTGTTTGGTCCTTATGGCTGCCAATTGCATCACCTTGAGCATTGCTGGTTTTTTCATTAGTTTCCTCCTCATCCCACTCCTCATACCCTTCTTCAGCTGAGGATCACTCATCGCTTTCATTATTATCACTGGTAACATTCTCGTTCTTGATTACAATGTCAGTTAGTCTATCCCTTATGGATTCTAGTTGCATCTCCCGAAGAATCGTTGCTCTTCTCATATGTTCTTTCTTCATCTACTCCTCGTACCCTTCTTTTAGAAGCTGACAGAATTTCTCTTTTATAGCAACAAGTGGATCTTTATCAATCAATTTTGCATTATCATACACTTCTCACAAAATTGTCATGTTGACCCCACCTTTCAAGGACAAATAAAATATCCATGGGTGCCTCATAAATATTCTTGGAAATGCATTTGGGAATCTGAAGTCATCACAAAATTTCCCCAAGATTGGAACTGCCATTCTTTTAAGCACACAAAAAAAAATAACTTCATATATAACAGCTACAGTCCACTTATCCATTTCCTCTGAAGCTGGATCTAGATGGATGTCATCTAAATAAGGTGATATGTATGGTTGTTCCATCCAACTCCTTGTACATTCCATAATTTCCTTCTTCAACATCATCCTTGGTGGTAGGCAGACCACAAAAGCAGGATTTCTTTAGGGACTCTTCATGTGTTCTCCTTTATATGGAAGATAGGGGAACAGAAGCATCTGGAGAGACAAGTTTCAAGTAATAAGGATCATCACTAGGTGTGCCAACAACACGGAACATATTGGTGTACCTGGGCACTAAACTCGACATAAAATCATCAGGAAAACCAATGTCTCACTTCACATGGAGAAGCATATTGGCACTAATTCTCTTGTCATGGGACATCATGGGACAGCATTTGTATCCTCTTAAGGTTGTCTACCAGCAGAATTTCATTCTCTTCCTTAATTTTCTTTTCCTATTCAAGGAAACAAGCCAAGCAATCACTCACCCGCAAAATTTTCACATACTGGGTTTTAGGTTTTAATTCTGATCATACAGATATCGAACAGTCTAGGGTTCTTCTTCAAGAAGGTCACCGCCTTAACAGGTAAACGCAACCTCTCCCTCCTCTTCTCCAGGTATCCGAGAGGGATTACCTGCCCAGGCTCCTTAAGTACTTCTCTAACTACTTTAATGCAAAGATTCCATCTTCTATCATTATCCATTACATCATCCATTCTATTGTCCCTCCTCCATTTTACCTTGAGGGATGATATGGATGGCCCTTTGACTGCAAGTTTGGGCACCTGGACACTTCGTAACCGGCTAGATAACTGGGTTTTAAACGTTTCTGAAGCACCCATCGACAGATTAGGCTGGTTTTGTATCTGTTGAAGATCGATTTTGTTCAAAATGTTCTGCACAATATTTGTTTTGAATCCATGGTTGATACCCAAATGCAATAATGAATGCAGAATTGTATGAATTATCTCCAGTTTTCTACCGTCGTTCAGTCATAACCTTCAATATAAATAAAAAAATCGATACACCAATGGAATATAAAAAAAGGTGTACCTTGAAGAAACGCGAAGAGGGGGTTTCATGGAGATTCATTGCTAAAGATGGTTTACACTATCATTGTTTTTGTAGGGCATATTAGATCGTTTATGGGACTACACATTTGCTCCTGAAACAATAAACAAGCTTGTCGTCGGCCCTTCCTTTGTCAGACACATGGTCGCCTTCGACAAGTCAGACCTGTGCTTGGACCTATTCCTCGTCCAACACGACATGGAGAATTTGTACATTTAGGTTTTCTAGGAGTGCCCAGATAACGCCCTGGGAAAGATGCAGAGATACATCAATCCAGAAAAAGGAAGACAGACCCTGAAATGGAGTCACGGGATCATACTTTTGATCTCCATTTAAACATCGGTAATGCATTCTTGCACTATCTCTTTGCTGAATTTGAAAATTAATGATCTATCTACCAAAGGCAAATATATGAAGAAGAAAGTTAAATTTCCGATATATAATAAGAAAGCTAAGTTTTCCATAGGATAGTTCTCCCTGGATTAAAATATTTAGATTTATGAAAACACGTAGATATCCACAAGGTAGAAACCATAGATTTAAACATTCGTTTTCTAGCTTCGCATACCATAGATTTAAACATTCGTTTTCTAGCTTCGCATGCACCATCATGTAGTTTCAAAGTTATCACGGTACATTAATTTTATTAGTTTAATTAGATTATTTATTGTTTTTATAAATAATAAATTAATGAAGTTTAATAAAAATCTTTTTTATGTATATGAATTAGTATTAATTTATCTTAAACTTGGATCTATCAAGTTTCCAGAGGGATCAATTTTTTAGTTTTTAGCATTTTATACCAAAATCTGCAGATGTTGATGAACATTTGAAACCCAGCACAAGGCCCTATCGTCATGAAATTCCCACACGTGCGGCGGTTATACCATGAGGAGGTTGTACCGATACTCCAAGAGTATGAGAATTCAATACTTAGAACATTGAAAAGTAGTGTGAGAATTTTTTTCCTGTATGATAAACTTCTTGTTTTTCCTTATAAGTTAGGTGTTTGAAGATGAATTTCAAGTATGAAACCTCAATACTTAGAACATTTCAAAATTGGTGTGAAGTTTTTTTTTTTCCTATGTGATAAACTTGTAACCAATACCTTTGGCAATTGTGATTTCATCTATTCTATTTTAAAAAATCATAAAATGTAGATCTCACAGCTATTAGTAAAACATCAAAACATAATCATTTCCAACCAAAATTCAAATAAATTCTCTATTCCATATAATGTCACATCTACTTGGAACCTTTGCTTTTACCATGAATTACCCTTACTATTTTTTTTTCAATAAATGGAAATTATAACACTCATATAGGTGTCGTGTACATTTGGTCATTAGTTTTGAACTTGGGTGGGGACAACCATAACATTTCGAATAACCCCTACTACTTACACTTACAATTCTGCCCTTTAACAAAGGAACATGATATATTTCCATTTTCATTAATTGAAACAACCAACTTTATCAAGTATACATTGTTATCATATTTACAAAACTTGCACTATAACATTTTAATATTACACATGTGAAGCGTACCATAGGCACTTGCGTACTTATTTGAACTTCTTAATAAGCCTATGTGTAGAAAGACAATGTGGTTGTGGTTGTGACTGTGGTGATGGATAGAGGAAGGAGAACTTGGTTCTTTAAATTCTCTAAGAAAATGAAATCAAATTTCTCTAAATATACAGTAGGTAATGAAAAATTCATTGATTAGAGAATTATATGGATTAGTGTATTTTGCAATTTGAAGAGATGATAAAAAAATGAGGAAAATGAGACAAAAATGTAAAGATGAGAAGATTTTTTTATAGTATTAAATCCAAATTCAAAATAAACAATTATTATTATTATTATTATTATTATTATTATAATATAGATAGATAAGGTTACATGTGATAACTGTTAAAACTTAACTTGTTGCATATTGATGATGCCAAAAAAACTTATGACATATTAATATATATAAGTTCCATGTGATAACTAGTGGGTAACTCAAGTATGGATAACAAATCATTCTTGACAATTAATTTATATAGCATATTGATATTCACCGACCACAAGTTAAATAGCTATAATTATTTTGTATATTGTAAATAGATTATGAGAAAGGACACTCTATAAACATCTTCTTCTGCATCCAAGAACCCATCTCGTGTCATTATTTCATCAAGAAAACTAACTCCTATATGCTCAAGTATGAATAACAAATCATTCTTGACAATTAACTTATAACATATTGATATTCACCAATCACAAGTTAAATAGCAATAATTATTTTATACATTGATTCTGAAGAAGGACACTCTATAAAACACCATCTTCCTCTGCAACCAAGAACCCATCTGGTCCTCACTATTTCACCAAGAAAACGAGCTCCCCTCCTCGGAACCAGAACATAGAACATAAGTTCCTGTGTAAGTTATTGCTCCATTTTCATAACTGTTTCTTATCATAGAATTGGCGATCTACAAAGAGGGCAGGCGGCCTGCTGCCCATAATCTACCCATTTATCAATGCAAGATTTGTGAAATACATGAGAGCAACGCAGCTGACGAATCTGATCCACCCCTTCATCAACTTCACACAAGCAAACAGCACAGTCTGCAACATTGCCAAATGTTGTAAGGGATTTGCTGGTTGTCCTGTCAAGTTCTGCAATCAGTAAGAGACGAGCAAGGTGGGAACCGGAGCCGAAGGCAAGGCTGCTCTCCATGGGTTCAGGCTCTGAGCTCTTGAGTCCCAGAATCTGCAAAAGGCCGGCTAACAATCGCTTAATAGAAGCAATAGAGACCCCTGCCATGATTATCACTGTGATAATCAGTCCTGAATCCGTTGACATATCTGAGAGCCGTGAAATCCCCATACCTTTTCTTCCTCACTTTCAAACAAATGAAGCATTCACAGTGGGATCTGTGTCAATCCCCTAAGCACTTTCATTTTACTTAAAAAGGACTCAAAATGATATACAGAAGCAAGGCAAGTTGGCAACCATAGGTGGTGAAGAAGCTGACACGTATCTGATTCCCTTGCATTAGTTGCCTGGGATTTTATCCATTCACGAGCAACTGGCATACCTAGATTTCACTTATATACAACTGTGAATTTGCTAACGCGTTCCTTATGCCATACAACTTGTTCGCCTACGATAGCGAGCTTTCAAGTTGCAAAACAAATTTGTTTGACTTTCCAGATTTGGTGGCATGTCGCTACCTTGATGGAATTTGAATGGGCTTGGAGTCAGGACCATACAAATTCGTTTAACATTATCCACTATCAAAAATGCCATGGCATGGGATTGTACGCACAAGAGTGATATATGATGGGTAGACACTGACAGAATTTTTGTTTATCATGATTCCAAACAGTTCGTATCAACCATCGTCTGTTTTCAAAGGGTAGATGATGTTCACCTTCAAATTGCCATGGTAGAAAAAAAATTCAATACTCTAAATATTTATTTTGCTAATCATGCTTTTGGAGATTGTGGTGGAGATTTTATGTTAATAGGTGTTTCTTCTTTGGTGTTTGGATTGGAGGATCCCGGTACTTAGGATTTGGTGGATGACAGCCAATTCATTAATTACTTTGACATACTTTGTAAAAGTCTCAAATCTTTGTGTCTTTTTTTAAAGCTTATTTAGTATGTGAATTTAGATTTGATGAGGTGATAAGGGTACGAAGCTCAAATCCTCTATCTGTGATGAAAAGGAAATAGGAGATTGAGTTGAATGCTCAAGGTAATATTTGTATGGTTGATTACCTCAGTCGAGATGATGTTGTGTTCTTGGTTCATTTAGATCGAGTCTTTACTTGCGCCACAAATGATAGATTAGGTGAAGGATCTATTGCGGCAAAAAATAGGGTTTTTCACCTGAAGACACGTGCTCAAGGTGATGAGGTACTATCGCAACTTACTCCTTTGTCTCCCTTAGTAAATCGTTCTGATGTGGGGGCTCGTTTTGTTGGTGGAGAGGTTAGAGGAGATGACTTTATTCGGGGGAGACTCAATCTTTCGTTTATTCATAGTGTCAATCACCTGAAGGCATTGGATTTGGGTCATAAGAAGAGGCCAAGGTGGTTAGGAGCAAAGGTGGTACAATTTATTTCTAATAGTTGGTAAAGACATTATTGTTGAGAAGATTTTGGATCTCAAGGACTGAACCCTTGTTGGTAAATTCATGGGTCAAAGGGTGTTGATGGATTCACTCCAAGCCTAGATTTTCCTATCTTGGGATCCCATTCTTGGTTATTATTTGACCTCACACTTATTATCACGAGGGTGGCTTCGTTTTCAATTTAGATTTGAAGGGGATACTATAAATATTTTGAAGGATGTATGGTTTTTAGATAGAGACTATATGTCCATAAAGCCATGGCACTCCTTATTCAATTCTAAGGTTGAATGCCTGGAAAAGACTACAGTGTGGGTGAAATGTCCAGGGTTGCCAATGGAATGGTGGTTGGCCCAAGGGTTAAGGGCTATTGTCAACTGGATAAGACAGACCCTTTTGGTGGATGACTCTTCAAATCTTGCTCTTCTTGGTTGATGGCTCGACTCCTAGTCAAAGTGGATGTGAGAGGATGTTTGTTTGAATCCATTGAGCTGGCGAATGGCATTTGAAGCTATATCCAATCTCTAAAATATTAAAAAAACCCTTTAGATGTTTGAGATGTCATGTTTAGGGCCATATCCAGATAGTTTGTGATAAGACTTTTCAAAACAAAAATTATCAAAGGGCTGAGAGATCGAGGGGAGATAATGATAAGATCACTCCTCTAAAATCTAGTTTGAATATGGATGGTATAAAGGGATCTCAAAATCCTATTTGAAATTCATAGGCAAATGACAATTTGGTGGGGCTCGACTCTTCGAAAGCGAATGGCTTGTTCATGGGTCATATGTCGATCCCCTTAATTTTTGGGTTGCAATAGGCATAGGGGAATGGTTTGGTAGGAACTTTCACAACTCTAGTTGGGGTCATGTATAGGTAATCTCAAGTGTTGATGCTCGCTTCAATGCTTCAGGCTTCATGTCTCAACAATATACAAGTAAATTCCCATTCTTACTAATGTGAATGTTGACTTGGAATGTTCTTCAACTAATGACGGGGGGGTTGTCTCTCTTATCAAGTCCAATGTTCAAAGGGGTGTACCAACTAATTGTTGGGTTCATAAAAATCTCCTCACAAAGGTTAATTTGAGGGGAAATGAGTTGAGTGAGTGTAAGGATCTGTCACACTATTGGAGTGGTGATCTTACATTCCCCCACTTTGGTGGTCAATCCTTTGATGAATCCAATGATGGGGGGGTGGACACTATAACCTTAGTTGAAAAAAAGGAATTTACCATGTTTCCTCTTCTATGTTAGGGGGTTGGGTGTTGATTCTCCAAAGAGTTGTCCTACATTGCATGTGGGGCGATTGTCAACTATCAAATTATCCCAAAAGAAAACAGCTAAAGACATTAATTAAGGTAAGAATAAATTAATCTCAGGGATCCTTAGAGTAGGTATATTCCCCTTAATAGGTTTACCATGATTTGTTTTTCAGTAAACATAAGAGGGTTGGGGGTCAAGCCAAAAAATTGGCCCTATGTCATTTAATGGTCATAAACAAACCTAACATAGTGTTGATTCAAGAATTGATGGGGAAAGATGATATGCTTATCATTTCTCTTAAAAAGATGATGGCCGGTTGGGAATTTTTTACCCTTGAATCAGATGGTATGTTGGGAGGCATTATAACGCGGTGGCATGATTTTGTGGTTTTGCAACAGTTTTGGGTCTATGTGTCAAATTTCACTATAAATCTTTGGATAAAACTCTGATGATCTTTAATGTTTATGGGCTATATNATGCTTGTCAGATGTTTTGGCTGATTGTTTGGTTTATTCTTTTGATTGATTTTGAACCTATTGAGTTAAAACCTACTTGGAGTAATAATCAACTAGGGGATGAAGATATTTCAAAGAGGTTGGATTGATATTTGGTTCATAATGAAATTTTCCAAATGGTGGACAAGTATCGAAATTTGGTTGGGAATTCCTACTACTCAGACCATTTTCCAATCTACCTTGAACTCAATTATATTGCATTCAAGTCAAGCACCCCTTTCAAGTTGAACCCAACTTGGGCTTTATCGGATGACTACATTTCTTTGGTCAAATAGGGTTGGACAATTTTTAATCCTTCACTTGATCCGTCAACATCCTCTCAATTTGTAAAGGCTTTGCAGGTTGTATAAGAAAAAAGTATGGCTTGGGTGTCGGGGTATCTTCATAGAAAGCGTGGAGCTACTCTAATGGAGATACAAAGGGAATTGGTTTGCATGTTTGAAAATGCAAAGGATGGCCTATTGAGTTTGTCGACTTAGACACTCTCATGTCACTGGAAGCTAGGAAGACAATTATTATTGGATGAAGAGATGGAGTGGTGTATAAAGAGAACAACAACTTGGGTGGAGGTTAGTGTCCAAAATAACATTTTTGGAAATGCATTTGGGAATCTGAAGTCATCATAGAATTTCCCTAAGATTAGAATCGCCATTCTCTTAAGCACTCAACGTGGAGGTTAGTGTCCAAAATACCATTTTTGGAAATGCATTTGGGAATCTGAACTCATCATAGAATTTCCCCAAGATTGGAACTTCCATTCTCTTAAGGATTCAACGAGAAAGAACTTCATGTATAACAGTTATGCTTCGCTTCTCCATCTTTGTTGAAGCTGGATCTAGATGGATGGCATCAAAATAAGGTGATATGCATGGTTGTTCCATCCAATTCCTCATACATTCCATCATTTCCTTCTTCAACATCATCCATGGTGGTAGGTGGACAACAAAAGCAGGATTGGGAGGTCGACCTTTCTTTAGGGACTCTTCATGTCCTCACCTTTCTATGGAAGACAGGGGAACAAAAGCATATGGAGATAAAATTTCCAAGTAAGAAGGATCATGACTAGGTGTGCCAACAACACATAACAGATTGGTGTACATGGGCACTAAACTCGACATAAAATTATTAGGAAAACCAAACTCTGTCTTCACATGGAAAAGCTTATCGACACTAATACTTTTGTCATGGGACATCATCAGCATCCTCTTAAGCTTGTCTACCAGCAGAAATTCATTCTCTTCCTTAATTTATTTTCCTCTTCAAGGAAGCAAGCCAAGGGAACAATCACCTGCAAAAATTTCACAAGATGGGTTTTAGGTTTAATTCTATCCATGTAGATATTGAACAGTCCAGGTTTCTTCTTCAAGAAGGTCACCACCTTAATAGGTAAATGCAACCTCTCCCTCATCTTCACCAGGTATCTAAGTCGAGGGATTGCTTGCCCATGCTCCTTAAGTACTTCTCTTACTACTTTAATGCAGCGGTTTCCATATTCTATCATTATCCATTACATCATCCATTCTACTTTCCTTCCTCCATTTTACCTTGAGGGGTGATACGGATGTCCCTTGATTGCAAGTTTGGGCGTCTAGACACTTTGTAAGCGAGCCCAATAACTGGGATTTAAACGTTTTTGAGGTACCTATCAGCATATTAGGGGTTTTGTATCTGTTGAAGATCGATTTTGTTCAAAATGATCAACACAATATTTCTTTTAAAGCCATGGTTGATACCCAAATGCAATAATGAATGCAGAACTGTATGATTTATCTCCAGTTTTTAACTGTCATTTAGTCATAACAGACAATATACAAAAATAAAATGGATACACAAATGGAATATAGAAAATTATGTAACTTAAAGAAACACGATGAGGGGGTTTCCCAAAGCTTCATTGCTAAAGATGGTTCACGCTACAATTGTTATTGCAGGGCATATTAGATCATTTGTGGAACTACACATCTGCTCTTGAAACAAGAAACAAGCTTGTCGGTGGCCCTTCCTGTGTCGAACTCGCGGTCACCTTCAACAAGTCATACCTATTTCAAGACTTGTTCCTCATCCAACATGACATGGAGAACATGTACATGTAGGTTTTCTAGGAGCGTCCAGAGAACGCTCTCGGACACATGCAACGATCCAGAGATCCAGAACAAGGAAGACAAACCATAAAATGGAGTCACAGGCTCATACTTTTGATCTCCATCTTAAACTTCGGTAATGCATTGCTACACCATCTCTTTATTGAATTTGAAAATGAATTGTTTCTTATCTTACGTCCCCATGATCAGAACTCGTGGCCAGCTCCTTGAAGGTGGGTTCGTAATACTTGGTTGGTGTCATTTCTTCGCATTTATTGAGCCTTTCCTTCAATCCTGGACCTGGTGGATGGAAAAAACAGCAGATGCAGAATTTGTGCATGACGACTGATTTTTCCACACGCTTTTATGATCATAGTTGCAAAACGGAGTTTGAGAGACAATAAATATTTGGTACAGGAGCAACCCTTAATATGGTTGGATTTTTTAGTATCCGACCAGATTAGAACTGGCGAGCTTTCAACTTAGGGGGCGTCTTAACCATACCAAGCCACCAACTGTTTTACATCTCGTTGATAACACCTTTGATGTAATTATCATAATGACAAAATTTGATTAAAGCAATAAAATAAATTATTAATTATTTTTAACTAAAACTTAAATAGGTTTGTATTAATTGGTTGAGCACATTTAATCTTCACATCATAATTTTACATATCATGGCTGCTAGCAAGATTCTGTAATTTTCTTGCTAAATCCAATCCATGTTGTTTCGTACTTTGAACGAAATTTTCAAAATCTTCCTAACTATTTTCTTATCTGCTTCTACATCAGCGTAGATCCAAATCCTAGGCTCTATCAAGGGCCGAGAGGGTTCAAATCTCTTCGTAGGTATCCACTGATTTGATTCAAACCAAAAGACACATCTTTTTATTTAAGGTCCACATATAATATTTAGTATTATTTATGGCCCACATATAATATTTTTTATTATTTTTTATTTTGTTATGAACTAACATTACAACATTTCTCCATACATGGTTTTAAAACCATATGCAAGGCCCTCCTACAATCATGGGTTGTTTAGGAGGCCTTGCACATGGTCTTAAAACCATTTGCAAGGCCCTCCTAAACCATGTAAAATAAAACTATGGGTTGTTTAGGAGGCCTTGCACATAGTTTTAAGACCATGTGCAAGGCCCTCCTAAACCATGTACAATAAAACGATGGATTGTTTAGAAGGCCTTGCACATGGTTTTAAAACCATAAACCATGGTTTAAAACCATGTGCATGGTTTTAAAACCATAGTTTTATGAACATGGTTTTAAAACCATGCACATGGTTTATGGTTTTAAAACCATGTGCAAGGCCAACATTTTTTATTATTTTGTTAAGTAAAAACATTACAACATCTCCCCCATATTGTGTTTTTTTCCTCACCCATATTTTGTTACCGATAATTAAATTTTTATTTTTTTATTGTTTTGTTAGGTAGAAAGATTCCAACATCTCCCCCACATTAGGTTTCATTAGGTGTTTTTGTGGCCCACATTTATTTTGGCCTATAATTAAAAAAATTATTTTTTATTAATAAAAATAACGTTACGTAACGTTACAAGATCTCCCCCATACTGGGCTGTAGAGCGCCTCTCGACGCAATCGTGGGTACTATAGAATTTTACAAATTGGTTACATAAAAATAAAGAAAAATGTAAAAACATGGTAGTTTTAGACAAACTATCAAAAACTTCATGAGATTGTTCATGTACGGTCAAAACGACCATGTAACGACGGTTGGATAGCTGAGACTTCATCCATGGTCTGAGCTTTATCTGAAGGGGAGATCTATCCATGACTACTATGGTTCATTTTTATCAGCTGCTCCAAATCCTTCCAGACCTCGTCCATTAAGTCTATATGCTCCCTCATGTTTCCATAAAGGTCATTTATTGGTGACTCCATATAGGATAATCTTTTTTCTTTCAGAAAGAAAAAAGCATGTCCTTGTTATTCTCATAGAATCAAAGGTCATCAGTACATTCATCCCATCATCGGGTAACATATCATAACAGCCCACCAGAGTTCTGCCAGGGGGAAAGGCATAACAGCTATAAAAAAGATCCCATCAAAAAATTGTCTCATCATGAAGTGAGAACTATCTACTCATCCACATCTACCGAGTGCCAAAAGGCCCTGAACAGCAATCTAAAAGAGAGCACTCTATCAATCAATACATATATGGGGGAGAAAAAAGTCCCTTGACCATACTCAGAAGAACTGAAAAGTGTTCTGAGAAACCAATGAGTTCTCTATATATTCCATGAAACTGCCTTTTCCCTGAGGAAAGGAGAGTGCATTTTTTGAGAGACGGTCAACCGTCCAATTGTGCTCTCAGTAAATGTGAGTAAAAGACAAGTCCTGAAAGCTAGCAATTAGCTTTTTTGTCTCCCTACACCAATGAACAAGTTCAAGTGGGGAGAGAGCAATCGATCACATCGCCCAATTGATGATTACTTGAGAATCACCGTATACATGGGAGAGGGGAATCCCCATCATATGGGAAGAGTGCAGGAGGGCCCATAAGCTGAGCAATTCCGCTTTGGTGTTAGTGCCATATCCAACCCCCAGCGAGAACTCCAAGTAGTGGGAGTCATTGAGAAAAATGCAATAACCTACACCAGCAATCTTACAATTTGATGCACCATCTATAAAACCGCAAGGAAAAACCATACAAGGGGGCTTTCCCAAAATTCTGCCTCGAAATTTTTTTGTGACAGTCCAAGAAGGGAGAGCTCGAACAGTATTGATGATTTGTTGAATGATGCTGTAAATGTTTCTTTTTTTCCCTTCAAAAATAGCCAGGTTGCGCACTTTCCAGATTATCCACATCATATAGAAAGGAAGCAAAAAGAGGTGCGAGTTTTTTGTTACATTTCCAAACCAACTATTTAGCATGTCACCGAGAGGAGCACCCTGAGCGCAATCAGGGAGGTTAAAATGATCACTCACTTGTTCAGCCACAGTTTTCCAGACCGTGCAGATGGAGAATAAGTGCTCGACTGTCTCCTCATTCGAGCAGCAAAGGACACAAATACCTGGGCCCGAAGTACCTCTTTTCTGTAAATTCTCCCAAGTGAGGATTCTGTTCCGAAGAGCTAACCAGATAAAACATGAAATTTTATTTGGAAGTGCCTTGTTCCACAGGTGGGAGTCAACAGGATTTGAGACCGGGAGCAAGGAGGAACAGACAATACAATCATATACATTCCTGGCGGAAATCGAGCCCGATTTTTTATTGTAAATCCATACCAATTCATCAGGACAATTGGTGAGACGAATACCTGCTCCAGATAGACCCTCAATATATGTATTCCATATAGTTTTAAAGGAGCCTCCAAGATCAAGATCATCGGCAGTGTACCAATAACTCTGAGCACTTATAAGAGAATTATGAGCTTGAGAGAGAGTGCGTATATTTAAATCCTCAAGGTAAGATCTCAGATCCTCAGGAAGATTAAAGGAGGAGTGAGAACCCACGATCGGGTCTATCCCCAGTAGAATATTATCACCACTTCCCACCTGCCAATCCAAATGAATACCCAACCAAGGGAGGGCCTGCATGAACCCTCTCCACATAACAGAAGCATTGCGAGCGCAGAAGTGTTTATATCTGAGCCAGTCAGCAACCGCATAACCTTTCATATATTTGAAATGAAGAGCTTGGAACCATAAACCCTTGGAGTGGAGGATTCTCCAAAATGTTTTGAGACGCAGAGCTAAACTGAACCATGGGAGGTTTTTTATTCCCCAACCCCCAAATTCCTTGGGCCAAGAAAGATCCTTCCATCTTGCCAGATGGTATTTGCATTTTTTAACAGAGGAACCCCGTAAGAAATTAAACATGATACTTCTAAGCTTCTCAAGAATAGAGGCTGGGAGAGGAGCAAGTCCCATCCAATACACAGGTATACTAGACAGCACAGATTGGACGAGGATCAATCTACCCCCAAGCGAAAGAAACTTGTAGGTCCAGTGACTGATCCTTCTTTCAAACTTTTGTAATATCCAAAGCTAATCATTAACTCTATAACCGAGCGGTTTCAAATGATAACCCAGATAATTGAACCCAGATAACTAGTCCATATAGGATAATCTATTACCATTATGTTGTGCTTCCTCGGTCAAGGTGTTTATCCTTTGATGTACTATGTAGACCCCTTCTTGCATTACCTGTAAGATCTTCTTGAAATCCTCTAAATAAACTTTGAAACTTGCATATATATCCCTCAAGGATGGCATTATTTCTTGATTGCCTATAGTGCAAAATATAGATACTTCATTGCATACATACTTGATTGCTTATTTCTCCTAATTGCTCCATTACACACCAATGCATGCGTACATCCATTTTCCCTCCACATGCTCCATTTCTCGGGAATGTTGTATGAGGGGGAGAGACATGAGGCTCCCCTCCCATAATTCGATAAAGAAATGTTCATCGTGGAACGACCATGATTTCTCCTTTAGGCCATATGAACCTTGGGTTAAAACTATGCTAAAGAACAACCGGATAAGTCCCTTGTTTAACTAAGATTTTTAAATAGTTTATCATGGAAGCCATTTCTTTGTCATGCTCATTGATTTGTCATTGTGTCTACGAGCACATTATTCTCATGCTTGATGTGAAGAAAGATCACAAAGCTTGGAAGAGGGAGGTTCCAGATCTATTTTTTTATTTCTTCCACCAATGGAAGAGTTCTCCTTGTATGCTTGTCTCATTTTTTCTTGTATGCTTGTCTCATTTTTTGAATTACTATCCTTTAGTCACATAAGAGAAGAAGACTTGAAATATTTAGACTAGTTGTGATATCCATTTCTTGTAAAAGAGCCAATCGTTTATCCTGGTTGTTCGTTTTTCTTCCCAAACCCCAAGCAAAAAAATTCACAATTTTCCTTTAGGTTCCATGAGAGCCCCTACCGCTCTTTCCAGCCCACAAATATAAATGATTAATTATCATAATTATAAATTATTATTTTTATAGTCAAACAAAATTTTACCAAACAATTATAATCTATCTACCAAAGGCAAGTATAATAAGAAGAAAGTTAAATTCCCCATGTATAACAAGAAGAAAGCTAAGTTTTCCATAGGATGGTTCACCCTAGTTTAAAATATTCAGTGTTATAAAAACATGTGGATAACCACTATGTAGAAACCATAGGTTTAAACTTTCGTTTTCTAGCTTTACATACAACATCGAGTAGTTTTAAAGTTAGCATGGTACATGAATTTTATTAGTTTAATTAGATTATTCATTGTTTTCAAAACAACAAATTATTGAAGCTTAATAAAAATCTATTTATGTATATGAATTAGTATAGATCCATTTTAAACTCGGATCTATTAATCACTGAGAGGAATCCAATTTCTTGAGTTGTATTTTATTTTTAATCTTAAACTCATGAAATTCGATCCCTCTATTGCTTTATAGATTATGGTTTAATTTATTTTTTTTGGTTTTTAGGCATTACTTTTCTTAATTTTTTGTTTTGTGAGTCTACATGTATTTTTTTATTTTATGAGCCGACATATATTTTTATAAATTTTTATTTATTTATTTTTGGTAATATTACATTAAGTTACAACATCTCCCCCATACTGGGTTGTAGAGCATCTCGCTCCTCTCTGTGCAACAAAGATGATATGAGAAAGAGAAGATTGTTGCAAAGATGATGTTGAATATACGATAGTGTTGTTTGGGAAAGTGTTCCTATGTCTAAGGTGAGGCCACCAATGTACTAGGGTTACAAACATACATATAAGATTATGCAAATATAGTTTTTTGCAAAAGTTCAAGGTTTGGAAGGATGTCTACCTTACAAAAGAAGGTTGATCCAAGCTTGCACTTGAGCCCTCCTCTTTCTCTCCAAAACAAGGAACCTGCAAAATACCACTTCGAACCTTCCTCAAACCAATTTGACCGCATATAAGATATTCATATTCAAAAGAACGTGAAATACTAATATAATAAACATCATCATGCAATCAAAACTGAGATTTACGCACAATGGTTTAGAAAGGGAAGAATGTCAAGTATTTATTAATCAATGAAACAAGTACAAAAATATACCTCCTCATCAATCAAGGCACCTCATGAAACCTCCAACCTGGATCTCATGCTTCTCTCCTCCAAGAATCCCAACCTCCAAGCTCTGCATCAAGGGTAGATTGCAACTAGGGCATAAGTAAGTGGGGTGAGAGTCAAAATTTTGCCAACATAACAATAATATAGGCTAAGTCCTCTTCATGGTCCCCTCTTCCCCTCTCATATAGTAAATGGAGAATATAGGGTTGAGGAGGAAGCAATTACAACCGAAAAGGTAGTTCCAAAACCACCCAATTTCGAGGTTTTTATATTTTTTTGGCATTTTTTGAGATACACGCTAGTGGAACACTAGCAAGAAACATGTGCAAAGGTAAAACCGTTAGTGGACCAAAGGCAAGGGGTGTTTTGGGAAAAATAAAATGTTATTTTTAGGGTTTTTCAAGAGGTGATTTGGTCTAAAAAATTGTTCATCAACTTCCCAAGTGTCCAATGAACCAAGAAAAAGGCCAGGGCATCATACAGAGGTCCCAACTATGGCCCTTCCATCCATTAAATGTCCTTTGGGTGAGCGACAATAAGTTTATGAAGTGTTGTCATGCAACCAAAACATGTAAATGTCGTCACAATCAGAGAAGTGCCAATTTCGGCTATAACATATAGCTCATAATAAACAAGGGAGATTATATTATGGATTCAAATTCTCAAGACAAAAGAGAAGCATATTTTCTTGCAATGACAAATTTCTTTTAGAAAAAAGAAAAAAAAAGTGACTAGAGAAAAAAATAAATTTATTAAAAAATTCGAATGGTTTAAGAGGTATCACAAAAAATCAAAGAAGTCTTTCTACCTCAAAGAGGAGAGAGGGGTTTTTATGCTTGTTTGTAGACTTTATTAAAACTATTTTGCAAAATTCTAATAAAGAGGAGTTATTGTTAGCTAAGTGTTTAAAGAGGAATTTCAAGTACGAGAATTCAATACCTATGACATTTCAAAATATGTGTGAGAATTTTTTTTCTATATGTTAAAATATTTGTTTTTCCTTGTAAGTTAGGTGTTTGAAAAGGAATTTCAATATGAAACCTCAATATTTACAACATTTCAAAAATGGTGTGAATTTTTGTTTTCTATGTAATAAACTTGTTACCAATACTTTTCACATTTTTTTATTTAATTTATTGCATTTAAAATGTAGATTTGACAGCAATTAGTAAAACCTCAAACATAATAATTGCCAACCAAAATTCAAATAAATTCTCTATTCCAAATAATGCCACATCTAATTGGAACCTTTGCTTTCACCATGAATAATCCCTACTAATTTTTTTTTCATTAAGTGAAAATTTTGACACCCCTGCAGGGGTCATGTACATTTGGTCATGGGTTTTGAACTTGGGTGGGGACAACCATAACATTCGAATAACCCCTATTAATTGCACATACAATTTGGCCCTTTAAGAAAGGAACATCGATATATTTCCATTTTCATTAATTGAAACAACCAACTTTATCATATTTACAAAACTTGCATTTTAATATATATATATTTTTAGACCATGGGAGCAACAACCTCCCAAGAATATATCCAACAGCCCACAAGCCAGATAAACCAATAACTTGTGACTTAGCAGGGGTCAAGATGTCCCAAATCCCACCGGGATGAGCCTCTATCCCAGGGGTCACCTACCCTTCGAGCCTTGTCACAACGGGTCAATGAACAACTCTACCTCCCGCCGGTTTTGAACCTGTGACCTCCAAGGAGATAAAGCATGCCTCCTTGAACTTCTTAATAAGCCTATGTACATAAAAATACAGTGTGGTTGTGGTTGGATAGAGGAAGGAGAGCTTCTATAAATTATGTTAAATTGTGTAAGAAAATGAAATCAAATTTCACTAAATTTATAGTAGGTAATGAAAAATTCATTGATTAGAGAATTATGTGGATAAGTGTATTTAACAATTTGAAGGGACCATGAGACAAGATAAAGATGAGAAGATTTTTTTTTAATGGTGGTTAAATCCAAACAAAAGATGCAGTCACAGTGGGATGTGTTACACTGTGTATCTGATTCCCTTGCATTAGTTGCCTGGTGTTTTATCCATTCACGAGCAACTGGCATACCTAGATTTCACCGATGTACAACTGTGAATTTGCTAACGTATTCCATATGCAACGCAACTTATTCACCTACGATAGCGAGCTTTCAAGTTGCAGGTTGCAAATTGCAAAACAAATTTGTTGGACCTTCCAGATTTGGTGGCATGTCGCTACCTTGATGGAATTTGAATAAGGACCATATAAATTCGTTTAACATTATCCAACATTATCCACAGATTTTTTGTTTATCATGATTCCAAACCGTGCGTACCAACCATCGTCTTTTTCAAAGGGTGGATGATGTTCACTTTCAAATTGTCACGGTGGAAAAATTTTCATTACTCGAAATATATATATTTTTTATTAATTATGTTTTTGGACATTGGGGTAGAGATTTTATGTGTATGGGTGTTTCTCCTTTGAGGTTTGGAATGGAGAATCTTGGAATTTGGAATTTGGTAAATGACGTCGAACTCATTGATTACTTTGATGATACTTTTTAAGAGTCTCAAATCTTTGTGTTTTTTCTAACTCATTCAGTTTGTGGCCTTAGATTTGATGAAGTGATAGGGGTACGATGCTCAAATCCTCTCTCTGCGATGAAAAAGAAAAAGGAGATTGAGTTTAATGCTCAAGGTAATACTTGTATGGTTGATTGCCTCGATCGGGATGATGTTATGTCCTTGGCTTGTTTAGATCAAGTCTTTCCTTGCACCACAAAGGATAGATTAGGTCAAGGATCTATTGCAGCAATCAAGGGGGCTTTTCACCCGAAGGCATGTGCTCAAGATGATGAGGGATTATCACAACTTACTCCTTTGTCTCTCTTAGTAGATCGTTCTGATGTGGGGGCTCATTTTGTTGGAGAGGTCAGAGGAGATGGCTTTATTCGGGGAAGACTCAATCTTTCAAAATTTTCAGGGTGTCGATCACCTAAAGGCATTGGATTCGGGTCATAAGAAGAGGCGAAGGGTGGTTAGGAGAAAAGGTGGTAGTTTATTTCTAATAGTTGGTAAAGACATTATTGTTGAGGAGATTTTAGATCTCAAGGATTGAACCCTTGTTGGTAAATTCATGCGTCAAAGGGCTTCGATGGAGCCACTCCAAGCTTGGATTTTCCTATCTTGGGAGCCCACTCTCGGTAATTAATTTACCTCACATTTAGTATCATGGGGGTGGCTTCGCTTTCAGTTTATATTTGAAGGGGACACTATAAATATTTTGAAGTCTGGTTTTTAGACAGAGACTATCTGTCCTTAAAGCCATGGCACCCCTTATTCGATTATAAGGTTGAATACTTGGAAATGACTACAGTGTGGGTGAAATGTCTAGGGTTTCCAATGGAATGGTGGTTAGCCCAAGGGTTAAGGGCTATTGGCAATTGGATAAGATACACCCTTTTGGTGGTTGACTCTTTGAATCTTGGTCTTCTTGGTCGATGGCTCAACTCCTAGTCAAAGTAGATGTGAGAGGATGTTTGTTTGAATCCATTGAGCTGGCGAATGGCATTTGAAGCTATATCCAATCTCTAAAATATTAAAAAAACCCTTTAGATGTTTGAGATGTCATGTTTAGGGCCATATCCAGATAGTTTGTGATAAGACTTTTCAAAACAAAAATTATCAAAGGGCTGAGAGATCGAGGGGAGATAATGATAAGATCACTCCTCTAAAATCTAGTTTGAATATGGATGGTATAAAGGGATCTCAAAACTTATTTGAAATTCATAGGAAAAGGACAATTTGGGGGGGATCAACTCTTTGGAAGTTAATAACTTGTTCATGGGTCATATGTCGATCCCCCCGATTGTCGAGCTGCAATAGGCACAGGGGAATGGTTTGGTAGGAACTTTCACAACTCTAGTTTGGGTCCTCTGTAGGTAATCTCAAGTGATGACGCTCGCTTCAATGCTTCGGGATCTATGTCTCAAAAATCTACATGAAATTCTCCCATTCTTACTAATGTGAATGTTGAATTGGAATGTTCTTCAACTAATGATGGGAGAACTGTATCTCTTATCAAGTCCAATGTTCGAAGGGGTATACCAACAAATTGTTGGGTTCATAAAAATCTTCTTGAAAAGGTCAATATGAGGGTAAATGAGTCGAGTGAGTTGAAGGATTTGTCACACTCTTGAAGTGGTGATATTGCTTTCCCCCACTTTGATGGTTGATCCTTTGATGAATCCAATGATGGGGGGGTGGACACTATAACCTTAGTTCAAAGAAAGGAATTTACCATGTTTCCTCTTTGTGTCAGGGAGTTGGGTGTTAAGTCTCCAAAGAGTTATCCTACATTGCATGTGGGGCGGTCGGCAGCTATCAAATTAGCCCACATGAAAGTAGCCAATGAACTTAATTAAGGTAAGCCTAAATTAATTGTAAGGGTCCCAATTCTTTTTTTTTGGGGGGGGGAGGGAGGAATGCTCGCTAGATGTTTTGGCTAATTGTTTTCTTTCTTCTTTTGATCGAACCGAGTTGATTGATTTGGAACCTATTGAGTTAAAACCTACTTGAAATAACAATTAACTAGGGGATGGAGGTATTTCAAAGAGGTTGGATTGATATCTGGTTCATAATGAAATTGTCCAAATGGTGGACGGGTATTGAACTTCATTCAGGGATTCCTAGTGCTTAGACCATTTTGCAATCTACCTTGAACTCAATTCTATCATCTTCAAGTTGAGCACCCCTTTCAAGTTGAGCCCAATTTGGGATTTAGAGGATGACTACATTTCTTTGGTCAAATAGGGTTGGACGAGTTTTAATCCTTCACTTGATGAGTCGACATCCTCTCAATTTGTAAAGGCTTTGCAGGTTGTATTAGAAAAAATTATGGCTTGGCTGTCGAGGTATCTTCATAGAAAGTGTGGGGCTAATCTATTATAGATAGGAAGGGAATTCATTTGCATGTTTGAAAATTCAAAGGATGACCTATTGAATTTGTCGACCTAGACACTCTCATGTCATTGAAATCTAGGAATACAATTATTATTGGATGAAGAGATGGAGTGGTGTATAAAGAGAAGAGCAACTTGGGTGGATGTAAGTGACAAAAATACATTTTTTTCATAATTTTGCCAGCCATCAAAGGAACAATAATACCAATTGGGTATTGAGTGATGAAGAGGGACACAAGGTTATTAAATTTAAGGATTTGATAGACCTAGGGGCTCATTATTTTGACAATGTTCTTGAGGAACCTAACAAGCTTAATCTTGAGGAGATAATCAAAGTTTTCTCTCTTTTTTTCCAAGAATGATTGAGGAGGATGGAAATAATAGTATCTTTCAAGAACTAACCAAGGAAGAGCTCTCAACTATGATGTGTTCCTTCAATAAGGATCATATCTCTAGTTAATCTGGTTGGACAATCAAGTTTTCCTTGTTTTTTTAACTCTTAGGTGATGATCTACTCTGAATGCTAGAAGAAAAGAAGCTCTCGGGAAAGCTTCCTAGTAATACCAACTCTACCTTTATAGATTTAATCCTAAAATATGATTGTCCAGAGTCTTTCAATGGGTATCATCCAATCTCTTTATGTAACTATCTTCATAAAATTATTTTGAAGATTATTGCAATCAAGTTAAATCCTATTTTATCACAATGCATTTACTTAAAGCAATTTGTATTCTTAGAAGGTCATCTCATTCATGAGGCAATTGGATCAACTCAAGAAGACCTTCATTCCATAAAGACTAAAATATTCTAGTTGCGATGATCAACTAGACTTCTCTAAGGCCTATGACAAAGTGTCATGGTTGTATTTGTATCTAATGCTTATTCATAACGGTTTCTCATATTATGTGGTTAAGTGGATCATTGGGTGTGTTTCATCTACTTATTTTTAATTTTTAATTAATGGCTTTGCCTCTACTTTATTTAAGCCTTCCAAGGGTTTGCATCAATGTTGTTCACTCTCCCCATGTGTATTTATGCTTGTGTCTAAGGGGTTCAACAGAGCTATAATGGAATCCAAAAGGGAAACCATAATTTAAGGTCTTATGTTAGGTCATAATTTGGATTTGGTTCCCTTGTTGTTCATCAACGATGTGCCTATATTTATTTTAGGATTTGAAAAAGAGTGTCAGTGGGAATGGTTATCAACGATAAAAAAAATGGTGATTTTATTATGATGGTTTAAAGGAGCCTATGGTTAGGATTCTTAGGAGAAAATTTCCATTTCAACACAGGACATGGTAGAGGGAGTTAAATATTTGGCCTTATTTCTCAAGCCTAATAATTATGGTAAATAAGATTGGTTATGGTTGGTAGGAAGGATTGAACTAAGGATCCAGTTTTGGTGGAAAAAGGGTTTTCCCGTAGAGGACGGTTGGTCCTGAATAAGGCAATTCTCAAGGCTATTCCAATGTTTTGGCTCATGTTTGCATACAATCTTAAGGGTATTCCAGAGAAGGTTTATAAATTATCTTACGATTCCCTATCGACTAGTAGAAATGAGTACAAGGGTCTGCATTTAGTTAAGTGGAGGAAGATCACTTATCCAAATTCAGTGGAGGATGGAATCAACATTCATAAATTTGGGAAGGCATTAGCGACCAAGTCCTTATGGAATGCCATTACCAAAGATAGTCTGAGTAGAATTACCAAAGCCAAGCACATTGCTCTAGATACAATGTTATACTAGATTAGATTTGAGCTGAAGAGTATATAGCATGCCTCCAATAAATGGGGAGCTCAAACCTTGGCACCCAAGGACAAAATTTATCCTAGAGAGTTGGGGATGGATCTTATGCTTGAGTTTGCATTAATGTGGTAATGGGATGTGGGAGGAACATTTTCTTACCCTATGATTGTTTTCATCACCTTTAACTTATTAGTATATTTACATTGAACTTAGTGGTAAACCACTTAACCACCACGATTCGGTGACAGGGTTGGATAAATGCGAAATGGACCTTCGAGTGGAAAATCACAATAGTGGAAGGCTTATGTCGTCGAATTGTCCAAAGAACATATTCATGTTCAGCTAATTGTTGATGAACCATTTTGGGCCTTTAATAAGACACGTGGCTCGTTAAATTGGGATATATTTCTACTTGTGGTGAAGTCACTGAGGATATTGTGTGGTGGTGGAAGAAATTGGCGCACATCAGGGCTTTGCAAAAATGTATTTTGTTGATGTGGTTGGTTCTTTATGACAAGGTGTTGACATGGGAAGGCATGCAAAAAAGAAATACTTCTAGTCCTGGTATATGTTCATTGTGCAGAAGAAATGGTGAAACCTCCTTCCATTTATTCCTATATTGTGAATTTTACCATCAAGTTTGGTTGGGGGACTAATAGATGGTATGTAATAACAATTTGTGGTGAGGAAAATTTATAATATTTGTTTGTGTAACTAGTTTATGTCCAAAGATATGAAGTGTTTCAAGTTGGTTCCATCGATTGTGGTTTGGAGCATTTGGCTAGCACAGAATTATTCATTATTCTCATAAAAGTATATGTCTTTGTTCTCAGTCATTGCTCAGGTGATGACAACTTTTGAAGTCTACAGTATTTCATCTAAGAGAAAGGTGGCATGAACTATTGTATATCCTTTGATCAATAGAGAGACAACCTAGTGTTATTTCGATGGTGCTTTTCAAGGTCGAGAAATGACATGTGGTATTGGTTTTATCCTTTATCTATCTAAAACTTATATTGTCTCTTTTAAATGTGGTATAGGGAAGGGCATTAATAATCTTGGTGAATTCAAAGCATCATTTTATGTTTTGAAAATGGCACTAGAGAAGGATAAAAATTGATTACAGGTTTGTGAGGACTCCATTTTGGTCATCAAATGAATTAAGGAAAATGTTCAAGTGAACGATATCTCACTCTTTTCTATGGCACAACATATTAAGGATATATTATCTCACTTTCATCATAGTTGTTTCACTCATTATACAAGGAGTTGGATGAAAGGGTAAATTCCCTTTCAAAGTAAGGTCTACAAATGTCTGAAATCATTACTCAGGGACCAAGGAGTTTGGAGGCCACTTGGTGGCCAATAGATCATGGTCTCTTGTTGATTTTTAACTGGGTCTAATGGACAGTTTATCTTATGAACAATGGTTGTTGTTTATTTGTGTTTGGGTAATAAAGACTTTGATACAACTCTGATTGACAATTGGTAACAATCTATTTTTAATTCACGCCAAAGGCACCTAAAGATTGTACTTTTATGCTCGATATCTATTTGTGTCAAGAAGACAACACGAAGTTATCAATGCCCAAGTGAGTAGATTGAAGAATAAACGGTAATGGATAATATTAAGATTGAATGTTTGAAGGACAAAAATGAAGAACATGCAAAACAAATCCATGTTCTGCAAGATAAGGTGAAATATCTTGAATTGGAGAAATACCCAGGATTTGCAATTGATAGAAATATTCCAGCCCTTAAGTGACCAATTGGTTCTTTTGGTTTTGACCAGAGAATGATAGGGGAATACCACGCAGTGGCTGGTATAGAAGGAAATGCAATGAGCACATACTTCATGTTTATCTTCCATAATTGGATAGATGGAAGAATCCCCATAGTGGCAAAGTAATGAACATGATTAAATTATGTATTATAATATAAGTATGTTTTGTTTGTAGGACAATACTTTAGGATTTACTCTTGCAAAATGGATAATATAAATAGGAAGACATTAGCTTATGGTATTTTTGAATCTCAAACTATGTTTTTGAAGAACATTATGCTTAATACGTTTATTAGACATCGGTAGGCTATATTATCACGTTGAGTGGTTCGACCGCAACCTCTTTTTTTGGTATAATAAAAAAGTATATGTTTATGTGAAAAAACAATATTTCTTTGATTTAACTCATCTCTCAATGTTTTGTCCTCGACCCCTTCCCCCAACACACACGCCACTTTTAAGTTTATTCTTTCTTTTCTATGATTTTTCTCTTGCTTCTCTTGATCTTCCTTTCTTCTTGTTCCTCTTAGTTTTTTTCCCTTTTCTATTTTTTTAACTTTGGTTTTTATTTTTCTTTTAATAACTTTTATTTTCCCTTGTTCTTTTTTTCTCCTTTTTATTTATTTTTTATTATTCCTTCATTTTTATTTTATTTTCCCTTTTTTTTTTCTTTCTTGCTCTTTATTCTTTTAAATTACTCCTTTTCTTTATTGTTTTCCTCGTTTATGTTGTCTTGTTCCTTTCCTTTCCTTTTCTTTGGTTGTTTATTTATTTTTTAGTTTCCTTGTTTTTTTTTAATATTTCTTAGGTGGCCTCTTTATTATTTTAGATTTATGGAGTTGTCTTGATTTCCTTAGTGTTTGGAAATTAGGTATATACATATATATATATAACTTTTATTTATTTATTTCTTATGAGTTATTTATCATTCTATTTTTCTTTTGTCTAGTGATGGATTACGTACTACAAGTTCAAAATGTTTACTACAAAATTTCTAACACGGTGAATCTGAAAACTATTATAAGCAATCTTACATACTGTGAAAGACTTCAACTACAAATTCCAAATCATATTTAAACTCAATATTTAATAAATAATAACTATAAATTGTAAAACATAATTACCTCTTTCCTTAATTCAATGTTCCATTTTGCAAAGACTTGTCTGGAATACCATGGTAATGGCTTGCATTAAAACTTGATCAAGAGGGAAGAAATTGGTGCAAGCATTAGAATTTTCAGTTATGATAATGTGGAGTTAGTTTTTGACAAAATATGTTTTGATATTAAGTTTGTTTGCAAAATAATTTTGGCAACATTTTATTTACTTGATGTATATTCATTGACAACAAACCAATATGCAAAGTGAGGTAATGCACACAAATGTAAGGTTAAACATTCATATTTGATATCACTTTTAACTCATGTTCAAGCACATACCAACTAAAACATATACTCTATTATAAGCCTAGAAGAAGTCCATTTATATATTCATAATCATCATCATTATAACATACACAACCATCTTCCCCATAGGTGTAGTGCAATGGTCAATAATATCTGTGTTATCTAACACATGATTAAAGAGTGCATTTTAAAACATATACTCTATTATAAGCCTAGAAGAAGTCCATTTATATATTCATAATCATCATCATTATAACATACACAACCATCTTCCCCATAGGTGTAGTGGAATGGTCAATAATATCTGTGTTATCTAACACATGATTAAGGAGTGCATTTTCAAAATCCTTTATAGCAATGGATGATTGAACCATTTCTTTGGGCTAAGTGGTCGATATGAAATGATGCCATAAGGCACCTATAGTTAACTTAGCTACAAGCATTTCTTTTTCGAGCATATTCTTTTTATTGTAACTAATAGGAAAGTAGGTTCAAGGAAGGTGATAAGAATTTTATTGGTTGACACGATAGATCTAGAAACTATGAATGCACTGGTGCATGCAACATTCTATATCAAGTATGTAATCATACTGGTCTTGTATTTTTATTGGTTGTGGTTGACGATAATGATGAGAAGATGGGTTGAATCAACATAAACATTATAAGGAGGACAATTTGCATAGTAGGATTCTAGTGGGAATTCATTCATGGTGGCTTGACATAATTTTGCATTTTCTTCTAATGTGCAAATAGGAAATATTTGTAAATCTCACTCAATACACAAAAGAGCATTTTCAATCTACAACATATAGAATGAGGGTATGCTAATTAGACACATTATGCCTAAGATAAAACTATTTCCAGTGATCATATTCAAACAAAACATTAAATAATGGCTATAACTTGTAAAACACATTTACTTGTTTCCTTAATTCTACTCAAATTGTAATCGGACAACAACTCCTTCCCCATGGCTATTAGTGTTATTTCACAAATTACAATTTTATATCAATCATCCCCCTCAAACACGTAATTGGGTAGCTTGTTCATGTTTCCAAGACATGAATTGTTTAAAAATCTTGCAACATTTCTCAAAGCTTTTGGTCGCTTTTGGTCTTCCATATATATATATATATATATATATATATAATTCTCTTTTAATTTGATTTTTTGCTTTCATTTTGTTAATTTGCACAAATTCTATATTGTTGCATACTTGGTAGATACCAGGTTAGCCACATCCATTACTCATAATCATACATCAAGAAAACAAAACATAGTCCATCAGTTCATCTACATTTTTTTATGGAATACTTACACCATCCATACAAAATAGGCCCAACCCATGTAAACTAGATGGAGCAATTTGATATGTTCTTCCATCGACACAAAAATCATTGTCCAAATTAGGAAGTGGGTTTGGTTCCCAATTCTTCACATAATGTTTGTATCTCATTGACATCTCATTTCCTATGTTAGCCACATTGTCATAATAACACGTCCCTCCCTAAAAATAAACAAATCCATGCATTTTTTTAAATTTTCTTCTGATGTTACCACCTATGGTGGTTCTTAACATCTTATTTGCAATTCCCCTTTCCCCTTTTTCTTTAGAACTACCATTACTATCTAAATCAATATCTGAAATATCTATTCAATTGTCCCTTCCCATCAATAATTTAAAATTAACAATGAATAAAACATGGCATTGTTTCCTTAGAGCTAAAATGCTCCTATTCTTCAATTATTGCAATTACAATACCAAAATCAATCACATTATAGTGCAAGTAAACAAGCTCAATTATGAAAACAATTAGTTACCTTGTAAAACATTTTATAGAAATCAATAGCACCCAAAAGAGGAATAAAATATCCAATAATCATTTTTTGCCATTGTTTCCACTATGTTTGTATGCTCAAATATGTGTTTTTATCAACTTGGCCATCAAATATGTGGATGGATTGTCCTTATTGTCGATTGTGCATAAGAGATAGCAAGTTTCTCTGTAAATTTGGAAGATAGAGAACATTATGAAACATAAAGTCAAGGAATCAAACAAATTGAGCTTGACGGTGCCAATTCCCTTCATTTTGAGGCTGTAGTTATCTATAAAATATACTACACCATCTGCATTGGGATTCAATTCTTCAAAGAAGTCCTTTCTAAATGCTATGTAGCAGGTTGTATCAATGTTAAACAACAAAGTATATCTCTAAGATGCAAATGAAGTATTGAAAAAAAACGTCATTTATGCCAACATTACAATGTGCAACAATGAAATGAGGAGATTCATGAGCTTTAACAAACTCATGAGTTTACCTCTATGTTCTTTTTTATCTTTACCTCTTTGTGGATATTCATCTCCTAAACTATGTGGGCCTTAACTTTGCGTATTTATCTGTGCACGGCCTCACCAAACTTCTCCTCTCTACAATGACTAGTCTCCTCCCCTTTGCAACTAGTCTCCTCATACCATTATTCCATGATAGTCTTGTGGTTATAAAATTAACCATCAAAATAAATGTCATGGGTTCAATTAGTGACATGAGGATACTAGTCGCAGAGAGGAGGAGATTGGTCACATTAGAGAGGAGGAGACTAGTTTCCTCGAAGAGGAGGAGTCTGATGAAGTTATGCACAAATAAATATGCAGAGTTAAGGAGATTATTATCCACAGAGAGGTAAAGAGTGGAATAGTGAGCCTGTGTGAAGACTAAGAAGAGGGAGACTGTGTGGGAATCAGGAGAGAAAATAGGGTTTGTAAGTAGGTCACACAAAAATGAAACATAAAGGAAGTATGTTAAATGCTTAGGCATAGAAGTTTGAATGACAATATGCAGAGGTAACGGGCTGGAGCAGACCTTGGCAAAGTTAATATGTCAGGATCAAAGAGGATAGAGGGTAGACTAGGGGGTTAAAATAGAATAGGGCTCTAATAGCATGACATACCTGTGAAACTCTAAGTTAGATTGGGTTTTCACTAAATAAGAATGATGTATTAATACATCAATC